>JAGFPH010000504.1:7147-55618 GCA_018207615.1 Philaenus spumarius
AACAAAACTCAATTTTTCACGCATTGCATAAGGTTTATCCGTTGCAACATATATATATATATATATAAATGTATATATACATATATATATGAATTTTAATGAAACCCCTAAACGTGTTCTGGGGACCATGATCGATGCTCATTTGCTACTCCCGACCTTGGGTCTCACCATAAGGGCCACTGCAATAGCTCATTTTTCCTATGGAAATTCGCTAATAAGTGGCTCCCTTAACTATAATTTCTTGAATTTTGACTCCTGCAACGATATCTATGTTGTAATACAGTAATTTATTGTTTTTATAAAATGTTTGCTTTGTTTTTAATAGTTTCTTTAAAAAATTAACACCTTAATAAAAGCTTGATAATTATTAAAAATTAATATTTTCTTTATTTATGAGTGAAATATTATAATTTACAATGAACTAACATGTATAGCAACAGCAACAAATAAGAAGAAATTCAATTAATACCAAATGTAATCACCTAATATTCCTTGTGTATTTTATCTCATGCTTTATGTTGAGAATTTAATTGGATTAGTATAATACCTAGATTCATATTAATTAATAATTATTTGAGTAATAACTTGCCAAGAATGTAAAACACTCTCAATGTTTAAAGTGATCCTAACAGTAGTTGCAAGTTAGATCTTTTTTAACTAGTAATAATAAAGTGTTTATTTTTTAGGCGAATTTAGGAACATTGAGTCCTTCTATCCACTTTAAATTGAATAAAGTAATAAAAATAAATCAAAAATAATAAAATAAACCAAAATTACATAAATAATAATATTATTAATGATAATAATATATTAATAATAAAATTAATCACTTCCAAAACTTGTAAAATGTAAAATCGCTTTGAAAACTAAATACATTTGGGCACACGTCTCTCTTCAGAAAGTAAATTATAACATAAAGTAAATTATTAAAATATAAAAAAAAAAGAAAATATAAAGCTATTTCAACTCTCAAACACACCAACACACTCATTCAAGAATATCCACCAAAACTTCGAAAAACCACCTGAGCACCAAAAAACTATCTTAAAATTAACAACCCAATGTATTTTTGAACTGAATTGAAAAGCCTTTATTATTATTTTTTAAATTTTATTTATTATTACTACATAAATATGTTTTAAAGCATAGTAAACAAAAACTCAAAAGGCTCAAATGCTTGTCTGCAGTTAAGTAGAAGACAATTTAATCAGTCCCAGAGCAATGAAAGTTGGAGAGCTATCCTAAAATCAAAATCATAACAAACTAATCACTAACTAAGCACACAAACATAGACAACATCAACTTAGGTACAACAAAACAAAATAAACAATGTACAACAACCTGCAGATATATAGGGGAAGACAAATAAAAAAACACTTCTAAATATACTCCGACCAATTTCAAATCTCTTAGGTTTTGTTTTAAATCCCTGTACAACATAGCTTTATTAAAATAATTTGGCAATTCATTAAATATCTTAGGAACAAGAACTTTTGCTCCTAATTTATGTTTATGCAGAAGTAACAAATCTGCAGAGGTAAGAGTATCTACTCTAAATTTTGAAATAACTTTTAAAATAGTGATCTATAATTATAAAATACTTAAAAAGGTTTCCAAAAGGCAAAAAAAAAGCCTGAGAACAAAAGATATCACTGTCTTTTAAAATTGTTTTAAATATTTAGGTAAATAGTTCTCAAAATGTTTTCTTGCCCGTGTTCAAGTCTTTTAATTTGTGAAGATATATGATTACCCCTTCCTCGCAATCAGGGCGGACTTTACATATCTTGCTCCCATGGGCCCTGGGCTTAAAAATTCACTACATCTCCATTAGCAAAATTTCGATCAACTAATGATTTTTACGATTTGTTCCAAAATCTGTTTTTTTTCTCAAGGTACTCCATTTGGATTGGGCAAAGTCGCCATCTTTATTTTTATTAAATCCATTTTTGGCAAAATAGTCGTTGGTAGCGTAGTTTACTTTCCAAAATACTGGATCATTACTGGGCGTCAAATAGTCTGTTAGTAAAGGTAATAGGTGTGTTTGGATTGAATTCTTGAAAAACCGGCCCTTTTCTTTCAACTTCGGAAACAGTTTCGTTTTCCTCAAATACCGTTACCACTTTATGTCTGTTTTCATCGTTATATGAACTTTCTCCCTGCTGATCACTCACACAGTTAGTGTTAAATTGTGAAGAAATTCCCCTACACGTTGATTGATTTTAAAAAAATTATCCAACTTTTTCTTATTACATCGTCTATTTTTTTTCATGCCCCATTTTGGGGTATTTTGCGGAACTAAGCATCTTTCGTCCGTCCATTTTTTTAATTAAGAAATCGTAACGCTAAACAATAAAATACTGAATAAATTATTTTCACAAGTATGCACTACTAGAGAAGTCATAACGGACAGGCTACCGTAAATAACATGTTTAAACAATATTTTAAATTATCACTATTTTAAACTTAAACAAACACGGAGCGAAACGGCCGTAGAATCACGAAAGTGTTTTCCTCCCCCCTCATACCCTCTACACATGTCTACTACAGTACACATTGCTACCCTTCTTCGTAACACAGAAGCTAATAATAAAGCTAGCATTACACCCTAAAATTTTGGGAATACCTGCTTTGCTGATTTTATAAATATTTATCTTCTCCAAAATTTGCCGCTATGGTCCCGGAGACAATCAAAGTTCTTTACTTATTGTATGTCCCATTTTAATTTTTAGTCTAACAATACTCTCAAATATTGGAAAATTTCCACAGATTCTAAATTTTTACCCGCATAAATCAATCATGCAAGCCCCACTATGTAAACAATTATAACATTGATGCTTGAGCCTTAATAATTCATTTACAAACATAAGAAAGCAAATAAAAATGCATTGCTTTAGACTTCTCACCATTTATAACTAACTCATTAACATTATTCATTAATCATTCTTCAATATGCTTTCTGCAGTTACTACATTCTTATGAGTAGCTACAATATTCGTATCATCCACATACATGTACAGTACAGTTAATGATATTAGATTTACATTTACATAAATTATATAGTCACTAATTATTCTGTATAGTTTAAAAAATGAAAATTCAATTCATAATGGTATAATAGTTATTAACTATTATAATTCATAACCTTAAGATTGTGAAATAGGTCCCAACAACTTCCCTGGGGTAGCTTTTAACTCATGTTCAGTTGAGTAACTGTTTTCTAATTTCACTTCAATTTTCCTTTGACTCAAGTAGTCCATAAACCAGTCAAAAATCTACCAACCACAACTATCTTTGTTAACATTTCTGACATTTTAGTCAAGTTTAAGGTATCAAAAGCTTTACTAAAGTCTTCAAATGTAACCCTTGATTACCCTTATCAAATTCCCCATTCACAAAATCAGCAAAATCACTTTTAAAAAAAGAGTAAGCAGCACTGCCGCATTACTATAGCCGAATTTTCTTATCAGTGAAAAACTAGTATTAAATACTGGGAGTTGCCTATGAATTTGTTCCTTGTTCCGGGAACTGTACCGAAAATACCTTTGCACAGCATTATAGTAAATTTAATTGCCTTTCAAATGATACAACTCAAAAATTGTACTCGGGCTTATTGATGATAGAAATTGCGCAATTATATTACACGGATAGTGAAAAAATCTATATTCAACATATTCAATCACACCCTGAGAAATATAATGGCGAGGAACAACACAATAGTTACTTATCGTACAACCAACAAATTAGAATCGTTATTTAAAACAAAAACCTAAACTAAAGTGGAGAAACATAACGCAACTGGCGTCTACAAATTGACTTGTAACGATTGCCCTAGTTTCTAAATAGGTCAAACTGGACGTCCTTTTAACATAAAGTTTAAGGAACATCTATCACCCAGTAACCTGAGGAATATAAAATCCAGGTACGCAGAACATCTTATTAATAATCTCCATTTTTATACTGATATCAACACCAACCTGAGTATACTACACAAATGTAGAAAAGGACACACTCTAGACGCATTGGAAGAATTTGAAATTTACAGAGCTTCAAATTCCGATCCTAACAATATACTGAATGACCAACAATCATTCAAATCAAACTTATTATTCGATACGATAATCACGAGACGGGGAGGGAGTACCTGTGTTACTGTTTACCCCAGCGTCAGTCAGTGGTAATTTACCAAACGACGTGCACGTCTATGTTCGCGATATGACAGTGCGCATTGAACTTTTACGATCTCCAAACGGAGTGAATATGTGTTGTTTGTATATTATTTTGTGTTCGTAGTGTTTTTGTATATAACCTGAAGATGGACTGATAAGTTTGAAATTGCAATTGTGTTTTTGATAGAGAAAAACAGACAAGGATCATTGACATGAGTAAAAATATCACTTATAATTAATACATTTGCAAACTCTTCAATTGCTAACTCTAATTTAAAATATTTCCCAACAAAATCCTCTATATTCATTTTTTCTTCTCATTATTTCATTTATTTCATCAAAAGTTTTCTTGAAATATCATTAACTTTAAGATAATGTGAACTTATAGTATCCTCTTTTTGCATAGAAAATGTGTTTATTAATTTGATTTCTAATATCTTTATAATTGAACAACAGAGTAATATCTCCACGGGCTCTTTTTGAGTACTTAAAATGCTTTTCACAGATTTATATCATCTTAAGTATCTCTACTACACTCATCCAAGTTTTTTTTTCTTAAACATTTTAACAGATACTATTTTACACTTTTGATATAAATCAGTAAAATAATAATTATGCTGTCGTAATGAATGATTTAATATTAATATCACAGTGAAGTATACCAAGTACACAACATAAATCATAGAGTAATTAGGACAAGGTTCCTGACATGAAGAAATTAAAGAGATTACTCTTTGATAGTTCACCTATTGTATCTCATTTTGAACCATTACAACATATTTTCATATGAAGTCGAAGAATCTATAATCGTTTTGATGATTTTTTATGATTACTGGGAAAAGGAATATGAAAGGTCTTGTGGATGATGGATCGTTAAACTTATACATTGAATCCACTTTAATAGGTGTACATTCAAGGAATCAGTGTTTAAATACAAAGATTTGTATTATGGTAAGTTTAATGAATTTAAACTATGAATTTATGTGGTATTCTTGGTTTACTAATTTTGAGAATTTTTTGGTACATAGAAAGCCTTTACAACTTGGTTTCTGTTTCATTTTATAGGTAATGCAGCATTTTCCACTAGGCAATTAAACACGTGCTTAAGACCCAAAATTTTAGGAGCCAAATTATAAAGACAAACATTGTAGGGCAAACTCTTTTTTGAATATACAAAATTTGTGTAAAACACAGAACAAAATTTATGTTATTTTTTCAGAGCAATAAACGCTTAGGCCTACCTTATTAGTATTACACCAAAAAATAAATTAGGTGTGGAGCAAATGCCATTGATAAATGTATAAAGTTTTAGTACTTTTTGAAGAATATTCCTTAGTATCCTGAAGGTAAATGAAAATCAGTAGAGAGAAGAAGAAAAATCTTCTGTGTCAACAAACTTACACAACATATCAGTGGCTATTGAGTAAAATTACATAAGTCCAAAAACAGATTTTCAGGAGAGAAATTTAAAGATTCTAACTGCTCCCAAAAATTAAATGATTAAAATTCAAACACAGTTGATACATATTTACGAAAACTCAACCTTTTATTTAATAAGAAAGTTGACTTGTGCACTTTTGCTCATTCTGAATGCAACAGGTGAAAGCAACTAACTGTAGTGTTAAACGCTCATTTTAAAAATTAAAGTGAGTGAAAAACTTCTTATGCAACTCATTGGGGCAAGGAAAACGAAATGCACTTGCAGTTATGGCATTGAATATGATGATTACTTTCAAGACCTAGTAAAAACATTTTCTAAAACCAATAAAAATAAAAAATAATCATAGCTTAAGAGTTTATAAATACCTAACGAAACCATGAACATGAATGTTACAACTTTATAATGAACTTGTTAATCGTACCTTATGTATGTTGTTGATAATGTGAGGACAGCAAATTTTGTAATGATAATATTAATAACTTTTAAGTAATATTTTATTTAAGACTTCTTAACCCAAATAATTAGCATTTTGCCAAATACCTTATTTTTTGTTGTCCTATGGCAAAATTGTAAACAATGGCCGCTTTCGACCTTGATTTTATCAGAAAATGAGTGGAGTATGCT
Source organism: Philaenus spumarius (assembly GCA_018207615.1). NCBI lineage: Eukaryota > Metazoa > Arthropoda > Insecta > Hemiptera > Aphrophoridae > Philaenus > Philaenus spumarius. The sequence goes on from JAGFPH010000504.1 coordinate 13,379, forward strand.
TAGAGACGTAGGGAGGGGAAATCAACCTCTTTGGTCTAGAGTAGAACCTCATCAAGTGCGCTTCTGTCTATTCAAAGGAGTGTGACTATTCGTGTTACAATATATTTTGTCTTTTTTATACCTTAATTTTTTACTGGTAATTTTTTTAATTTTATATTGCTAATATTTTGATAATCTTTTAATTTTTATTCAATCGAACAGAGGAAGAAAGAATTGAAGCCCTACTTTTAACTGTAAAGAAAGAGAAAGACTAGTAAACAAAAGAATTGCGCAAAATCTGATGCAAGTTCAAAGAACACTTTTTGAAGAAGAACTTGACATCGTAATAGATGATGATGAAAATGAAGAGGATAGGTTAATAGAAAGTAAACACAACACAGATTCAGAGGAGTTTGATGAGTGACATAATGAAATTTAAGGAGTTTCAAGAATCATCAACTCAAGAAACTGCATCAACATCTTCCTACACCAGGTCTACACAAGTTCCAATGTCCTACAACGGTATTTAGAGGAGGAACCCGTATGTTTCAAGGCACTGCAACCCGCCAACCTTTTCCAAAAGAAGCATGTCCATCCCCTAGACAGTACACAGAAAATGGTAAGAGATATTTAGGTAAACATACCAAGGTACTCAATACTCAATGGAATATTGATTCAGACATTAGGCAAGCTTATTAAGGCACTGCTCAAGCACATTATATTATTTTCAGATTCCCAGGTCCTAAGGAGACTCCCGACATTTTAGAAGTCCTGACGGAGCTTTTTCTATATTTTTCCAGATTCTGAATTAGAAAAAATTAGTTTTTTTTACTAATAAATGGATGGATAAAGCAAAAAACCACTACATCAGATAAATAGATGCCTTACCAACAACTCTTGTGGAAATAATGTCTTTACTGGGCTTACTCGTCATTGCTGGCCTAATGAAATCCTCTCGTAAGCATTCTATGAAGGGATGCCAGAGGAAGCAGAGGAGGTTATCACACATGGGAGACCAAAATGGCCGCAGGCCAGGTTTTCCATCCAAAAAGTTTAGTGGAATTTATTGTTTAATTTGAAACTATATTTTATTGGGAGTGTTTAATTTTATATTTATTATGACTTTTTCAAATCACAATAATGCTCAAAGTAAATTCAGTCAATAATACATTATTATTGTTGTTTCATACGTTTTATGGATTGCTTTCTTGCATTGCCATTAGGCTCGGAATGACAATTTAATTTCAATTTGAAGATTTGAATCCCAAGGAAGAAACCGGCACACATGATATGAATTAGTGCCAGCCATATAAGGCTAAAGAGAAATAAAAAAACAGAAAAAAAGAGGAGGTTATTACTTTGATCGCTACGTTTTGAAGACATTGACGATTGCTCAGAGCAATAAAAGTTTATAAACTTTCTAAAATTAGACATATTTTTTATCAATTTGTCGGTAGGTGTAAAACTATATCTATCCCAAGTGAGTACTTGAGTTTGGAAGAAAAGCTAGAATCATTTCATGGTCAGTACAGTTTCAGGCATACATGCTAAAAAAACATGTATAAAACTGTTATAAAACTTCATTAATCCAAAGTGAAGTCCAGACTTAAATTATGTTTCCTAAATAATTTTTTGAAGTGATATAGTTATTTAAACAAATATAGAATACATCAAAGTTATCATGTTAGTAACTTACAGGTACAGAATGCCAATTTACTCAACAGAGGCAGAATATCTTAAAATATCCTTCAACATTATGTTTAAAATTACAAAAGTTTGATTAAAGCACTACTATAATAGCCTGTTATTGTTAGTTTAGTCAATTCAACAATATTATACCCACAAGGCATGAATCTAAGGCAGAAAAAGTATCATGAATGACTGGGCGAAAATAAATACAGAAAGCTAAGTCTATGTCCAAGCAAAACTTAAGATTTTTTAAATTTTTTCATTTTCTTGCTCGAGTTATAATTGTTCAACAAAATAAAACCAATTTATTAACATTATAGCTCAGTTGCGGCTCGTGCTATAGGTTCACTGATTCAGTAAACTCCCAAGCAATTTGCTTTAATACCCTAATATTTTAACAACAACAAATATTTAGTTCTGAGTTTTGTAAACCCAATAATATAGACTGAAAAGTTGTTAAAATACGACAGTGAATTACAATGCACGGCTCTAGAAGTGTCATATACATTGGCCAGTTCAACTGAAAGAATAAACCTCCTGACTTGGACTCGGGGTAGGAGGAGTGAAGGGGGAATTGTAATTATAACATTATTTGTCGCAGTTTAGATACAGCGATTCCCGACTCTGCTCGAAGATAGCCAGAGCTCGATGCTTATTCCGTTGTGTGTTAATTTACTTTCTGCTAATAAATAAACTATACTGATATGTAAGACAACATTGTTCTCAATTATTCATGTATAATTAATTTACATACTCCAATCTATTGTGAAATACATAACCCTATGCCATCTCATTACATGCTTTTCATTGTTGCCTCAAAACAGTCAAATTGTAGTAAAAAATGTAATAAAAGTACAATTTTGTAGGTTTTGTATTATTTAAAAACATTTCCCCACACATCCTTTAGGTTTGAACTCCCAAGCTAATAATTCATCAGCTGCCTCTGCTATAGCATGAGATTGGTTATAGATTATAGTCTTACATTAAATCGTTAATTTTTTGATGTTAGTGTACAGTGGCGACCCTATTGTGTGCCACTCAGGACTTAAAAGACACCTTCTTTTGGACGGAAACAATTCTGGAAGTTAATAAACCTATGAGTATTTGTTCCCAAATAAGAAACATGTTCTCTATACTACAAAATTTCTAATTATTTTTATCTGGAAACTTGCATCATCATGTCTATACAATAGAACCTCACTAATTCGAATTCAAAGGGAAAGCAATTTTGTTTCGAACTAAAGGAAGTTGAATTATCAAGACTTTAAATTATAGAGATTAGTGTACATAAAATTCGAATTACAGAAGTAAACCTTTATTTACAAATAGCTTAAGGAAACTATGAATTCTTACCTAGCGCATGCACTTGTTCATTTTTCAACAGGCTTGTTTTTTGTATTATAGGTGTTGAAAATACTTTGAATTAACGGAATTGTTATTTTCAAATATTAGAGTTTTTCTGATGGGAAGTGACAAAAGTTCCAAATTATAGAGGTTCGAATTAGCGAGGTTCAAATGTATTAAGAATTTGAAGAAAGATATATAAAAAAACTTCTTAAAAGAGTTAAGACCTAAAACCAGAACTAACAGAAACCAGTAAGAATGACCACCAACCAAGAATGAGCAACCATTTGTTGTCCAGTAAGAACGATATTTTGAAAACAGTCTTGAGCTGTTATGAAACAATGTTGAAGAATCTTGAAACAAGATCAACAAATATGTTAAGGGAGTTTAAGTGTAAGGGTTATGCAATAGCACCCAGATTATGCAAAGTGGTGTATCCAATCGCATTAGTTGACTCATGTATACAGATAGAAGAAAGATTTCGGGAAGAATTCCTGTCAATGATCAAACATATGGCATATTTTTTACAAGTAGAAATCCTGATATTAGCTAATTACCTAGATGAAGGAGAGACTCTAAATCTATCAACTACTAACCAACTTTGCAATAACACTATGATTAATATTCATGACTTGACTTAAATCTGTAATGTACTATTTATTCTCTTATGTGAAAAAAAAAACAATTGTAATGTACAAGATGTCCTGCAAAACAAAAATATGTTAAGTAGAACAAAATTCAAAATTTCAGTTCTAAGTTAACAAATGATTAAATTCCAGCAACAGTATTGTTGTGTTAAATATGTGTTAATGCTATATTTACAAATCAACTGCATAAGTACTATCACTATTAGCCTTGAATCCACATTATAAATAAATACTGCTTCATTATAGTTGGGTACTGCTTGATGTACTAAATTAACTACTGGTAAGCCTCCTAGTTCATCACTCCCCCCACTGAGGGAGCTAGTTAAGTTACATGGGATATAATTACTGCTTACTAGACACTAGTTGACAATAACAGTCTTACAGGATTGAAGAGCTAAATAACTACTAGGCCTACTTACTTTTCAAAGAAATATCTTAACTAACCTGGTGAGACTTTTGGAGTGAAATAGATTACCAATCCCTTATAACTATATCAATTGTATTTAAATAGATAATTGATGACTGTTTAAAACATTATTTAAAGAGTTGGCTTAATTTATTGTATATTTACTTTAAGCCTTTGATTTATTGTCAAACGATATTTTTCAATAGGCAAAGCTTTAAAGCAGATTACAATGTCTATCTTAGAATATCTTATTGTAACTTCAATTAACTCATTTTTAATCAATTTAGACATAAGTACCTGGGTGACCAAGCATCGCTCCGTATTTTTATTGTTTTTTTTTTCAGGAAAATGTATGTAAATTTGAATAGCATATTGAATATGAATATTTTTTGATCTTACGTACATATGAACTGTTTATTTAAATAAAAAACAGGCAGTCATGGGACAGCTTCATATATAGTTAACTTTATTTTCAAGTTATTAAGAGGTATTTTTAATCAATGTATTAATGTTGTAATGGGATCTTAAATAATTGCGGAGATGTGATGGAGTCTTAAATATTTGCGGAGATGCCATGGAGCTCTAAATAATTGCAGAGAAGCGACGGAGACAGCTATAAAAAAGTTTCACTTACTTACCTGAACTAAATCTTTTACGACATCTATGCAATTTTTGATTTATTTACATGAACAATGCCGGGTACGACAGCTGTAACAAGTTTCCCTTATTTACCTGACCAAAGACGGTACAACAGCAATAAAAAATTTGGTATGACAAGTATAAACATCTGTTGTTCCTTATTTACATGACCGAAGTCAGGTACGACAGCTGTAATAAGTTTCCTTATTTACCTGACCGAAGCCGGGTTCGACAGCTATATAAAGTTTTACTTATTTACCTGAACTAAGCCTGGTATGACAGCCGAAAAAAGTGCCCGTGTTGACAGTGACGCAGTGGCGGCTCGTGCTATAGGTTCACTGGTTCAGTGAACCCCCAAGCAAATTGCGTTAATAACATAATATTTTATAACAAATATAAATATTTAGTACTTTTTTCATAAATCTAACAATATAGATTGAAAAGTTGTTAAAATATGACTTAGAGTAACAACGCGCAGCTCTCCAACGTCGTTTTCAGCTGCTTGGTTCAATTCAAAGAACGAACCTCCTGGCCTAGGCGAGGGGGTACAGGGGAACGGTGGGGGGAATAGCCATTTCTACGTTGTTTTTCGCTGCAATCTAAATGCAGCGACTCCCGACTCCTTCCGAAGATAGCCGAAGCTGCAGTTCACAACAGTGTTTTGTAAAAAAAACCTTACGCCTATTTTTTCCTTTACGTAGTTGGTGTTTGTTTACTTCTTTGATTTATAGGTTATGTCAGTTGTGCATTCTATGAAGTTCATGGATTAAGTTTGTGTTAGTGTGGACATATTATTATTGCAATTCAGTGTTGTTATTAGAATGAACAGCGTTACACCTTTGCTAAGAGTAACTTTTCTTCTTTACCTCTTCAAGAAAAGTGTGCTATTATAGTACACAGGTATTTGTGTCACTTCATTATTTATGAGTCACTTTATGAACTAAAAACTTAAATAAACTAATTAATAAAGTATAGGCTTCTATCTAAGACAATATTGTTCTCAATTTTTCATTTATAATTAATATCTATATTTCAATCTATCATGAAAACTGTAACCCGATTTCATCTCATTGCACGCTTTTCAGAGATGTCTTAAAACAACCAAATTTTAGTAAAAACAAGCCTAAAAGTATAAATTCTTATGTTTAGTACTAAAAACAAATTTGCAGGACCCCCTCCCCGGTAGATTTGAACCCCCAAGGTAATAATTCACCAGCCGCCACTGCAGTGACGGTGACATTCCTCGATAGTGATGGGAACAATCGGATGAAAACAAACGATTCATTCGGTTGACGCCGTACAACCGATTCATTCGGTTGCTATTGTCCCAGTCGGTTGGATGAATCATCCGTTCTATTTGACCCACCACTCCACCCATCCAGTCAGCCATTTGAGTTAATCATCTGTTTACGTCTTAGCAACTCTCTTATTGTCTTATTGTATAATTCACCCGTCACCTGTTTCACTCATCTCCCAATTCTCCCTTCTTTGCCTAATTTCTATGTACCTAACTACAGACTTTTCCTCGCAAAGTTTTAATAACTATATTCATATTTTGTACAAAATTTGGTACTGTTGTTGAGCGTGATATTTTTGTGAGTTTAATTAATATACCGAATTAAATCTGTTTTAAATTCGTGTATGTTTTTTTGTGATTTGTATTTACACTTGTGAAAGTGCTCTTTTGTTTTCTGATGTGATTTTTTAAATTTAAATTTGTTTTTGTTAAATTTTTGTCATTTAAATTGTATGATTTTATATTATTCAGACTTAGCTATAAATTAACCAAAAATAATTGAAAAGTTTAAAATTTTATATCTGAACCGCTTTAATAGATTTTCTGTTCATTTTAAAAGGCTTTCATTTCATTCAGATTTGTAAAGTACTCTTTTGTTTTCCGTTATGATTTTCTTTGAATAGTTATGAGTCATTTTTTTATTAAATTTTTTTGTTTAGTTGTTTTCATTTAAATTGTATTATTTTATATTATTTAGATTTAGGTCTTAATTAACACAAAATAATTGTGAAGTTTAAAACGTTACCAATAAAACAATTTTTATGATTGTAATAATTTACTGAAAAAATGAATCAAGCGTTTAGTAACTTTATCCATTAATCCATTATAAGAATGATCACCCTATGAATGTTTTCATTTATTATAAATCAGTAGGATGAAACAATTCAGTTAGCTGAGTAATATGAAACCATTGAAACCATCCAGATGATTCATCTGGATGAAAAAAACCGAATTGGTAAAAAAACAACCGGATGATTCATCGGTTGGAAAAACTAGTCGGTTGTCCCATCACTATTCCTCGAGTTTAATGCTTCCTCAAGCAAAAAAGTGCCTAACCTTGGTATTATTATCTCTGTGCCTAACGCACCTAAAATCGGCTACAATATTACTGTATTTAGTTCATTTTATAGTTACTTTATTTTCCACTAGAGGGCAGCACCTCCTGGATCACCTTTTTTATGCGCAATTTTGCAGACTTAAGACCTAGCGCATTCCTGACGTCAAAAAACCGCTATATGCAAGTTTTCATAAAAATTATTAGAGCCGTTACCGAGATCCCCGAAATAAATTTAGATATTTAGAAATGTATAAACAAATATACAAGAATTGCTCGTTTAATAATATAAGATTTAAATATTTTTAAGCACTATAATATTCATATTTAATCATCCCATAAAATGGGCAACATATCAGTATCACAGCACTAGGCCTTACAAGTCTTACATCAATAATATTTTTTATGTGTACATGTCGTATATTTCATTGTGTGGAATGATGTGCAGTGTTTTCATATATGAAAAATAGCTGTAATTAATTTGAAATGGCTGAAAAGCCAAAACGCCCGTTGTCATACAGTACCTATACAAAGAATACCAATTTGAAAACTTTGATTAAAAAAAATATTCAGAATTGTGACAATCAAAACAGATTTAAATCAGATAATTCATAAGTCTAGAGTAACATATTCAGAAAACAATATTCATGATTAAGGTTGTGCAGTACAAGGATCGAAGGATGAAACAGTTCCATACAGCTATCTACAGTCCTACCAAACATTCATGGAATTTGAAGATTAGCTGCTTTAATTTGAAGTTGTTATGAACATCTGAACTATAATTTGTATGATTGGTAAATTATCACTTTTTCTTTTAAATATTTTGCTTATAAATGGGATGAAAAGCATGATTTTTAGTTGAATTTTATTACTAAAAATAGGAAATTGTTCTGTCGGCTTTCGTTATCTACAGGTTAGGAGTTTTTCTAAACAAAATTTACTGTTCTATGCATATGGCTAAAATAAGACCAACCCAACATTAGATAGAACTTGTGCTTGCAGGAAATCAAGTAATGTTAGAGGATCTTTCTAATAAAATAGCTTAGGCTATAGCCAACCTGCTCAATATTAAGTTCACTCATTTGATATGGCTTGAGTGGTATTTCACATTGTTAAGAAATAATGTGTTATCAATGAATTTTAAATTGATCTTCTAGAAGTTTTGTATGACACACTACATACTAATATTCAAATTGGATATTCAAAATCTCATTAATTTCTTTAGTTTGTTCTCATTTCTTTGATGATTGAATATTGACATATAAGCTCCAATTTTAATATGTTATATAGCCTACACTGTTTTATTTTAGTACGGTAGTTCTTACTTTTGGAAAAACATAAGCATCAAACTACTTTAACATTAACATAGTACCGGTATTAAATATGTTGGATTGTTGGATTAAAAAAAACAGTTTTCCAAGTTCAAACCAACTCCTAAAACAAGAAGGGCAGTAAAATGTCAGATAAAACATCTGGTGTGCACATCACACAACTTTCCTTACCAAAATAGATGCTGTATCAATTATCAAATTTCTCGAGCGAGAGATTGATGATACCATTTTCGAGTTAATAATTTAAATGTTTGTGAGAAAGTATGTGCCAGTTTCTGGTACCGTTTATTTTATTTTTATATTCATTACCTTAGCAACTTGACTTAAATATTTATATCATTTTATAATTCTTCAAAACCAACAGCTTTTTCTAGGTTAGAACTTCAAATGCGGTACTAACTTCAAAACGGTTAATCCCACGGACCTGATTTTGTTCTCAATCGATTTCTAACCTCACAAAATGTCAAATTTGATACCAAATACGGCTAGTTTAAAAAAAGACATTTTTACCCCCAAAAATGCCCTTTTTGGGGACAATTTTTGAAAAAATGAAAAAAGTTGAGTGGGGTATCGTTTTTGACATTATTTTGGACGCTGAATCGAATGAGGCCATTTTCAAGTCGATAGGACCAGCCATTTCAGAGATAAAAACAAAATAACTTGGTTTTTTATAATAACTTTTTTCAACGAATTTTTAACGGTCTTTCGCGTACATAGGGTGTTAAGGGGGTCGGAGTAGAGTATGTTAGCAAAGTTTAATAAAAATCGTTAGAGGGAATTTGGAGTAAATACCAAAAATGTGCTAAAAACTGCTCCCACGGTAAGACACCACCTCTGATTTGCTTCAAATTTACATGGGTTTAATTGTTTACATGTTTGAAGATATCCTGTAAATTTCAGTTCGATCCGTCCAGCCGTTTGCCCTGTGTACTCCGGACACACACACACACAGACACACAGACACACAGACAGACCAATTGCCAAAAATGCATTTTTTGGACTCAGGGGGCCTTGAAACGTAAAGATATTATGAAAACTCGACATCGAATTTTTGGGTCGATCGCAATACTTACCTTACCTAGTATAGGGTAAGGAAAGTAAAAAGCAGCTATTTGTAAGATAACACCAGTCCTTTTAATTTAACATCATAAAATAAATACCGTAACAGAGGAGCAGAATCACAAGGTCACCAGTAGAGCTGACAATTGATTCTGAGTTATCTAAAGAAAACAAGATCAAGGTTGTATGATGACCCCATTAGTGTCAGAATGTCATCTTAGTTTCATATTACTTTCCTTACCCTATACTAGGTAAGGTAAGTATTGCGATCGACCCAAAAATTCGATGTCGAGTTTTCATAATATCTTTACGTTTCAAGGCCCCCTGAGTCCAAAAAATGCATTTTTGGCAATTGGTCTGTCTGTGTGTCTGTGTGTCTGTGTGTCTGTGTGTCTGTGTGTCTGTGTGTCTGTGTGTGTGTGTGTCCGGAGTGCACAGGGCAAACGGCTGGACGGATCAAGCTGAAATTTACAGGATATCTTCAAACACGTAAACAATTTAACCCATGTAAATTTGAAGCAAATCGGAGTTGGTGTCTTACCGTGGGACCAGTTTTTAGCACATTTTTGGTATTAACTCCAAAACCACTCTAACGATTTTGATTAAACTTTGCTAACATACTCTACTCAGACCCCCTTAACACGCTATGTACGCTATATACCCTTAAAAATTCGTTGAAAAAAGTTATTACAAAAACGCAAGTTATTTTGTTTGTATCTCCGAAATGGCTGGTCCTATCGACTTGAAAATGGTCTCATTCGATTCAGCGTCCAAAAGAATGTCAAAAAAGATACCCCACTCAACTTTTTCCATTTTTTCAAAAATTGACCCCAAAAACGCCCTTTTTGGGGGCAAAAATTACTTTTTTTAAACTAGCCGTGTATGGTATCGACCTTGACATTTTTGGGGGTGAGAAATCGATTGAGACCAAAATCAGGTCCGTGGGATTAACCGTTTTGAAGTTAGTACCGCTTTCTTCGAAACGGATACTCCTATTAACTCGAAAATGGTATCATCAATCTCTCGCTCGAAAAGTTTGGTAATTGATACAGCATCTATTTTGGTAAGGAAAGTTGTGTGATGTGCACACCAGATGTTTTTTATTGTTTTTACTACTATTTCAAACTTTCCATTTGTTTTGCAATAATTTACAAAATTATATTTTCAAGAATTTTGTAGATAAACCATTAATATTATTAATAACTATTGAAAGGCGGCCAATCTTTCAATCCTGTACACATTTTTTCCACAAGCACTCAATTACCTTAGTGTGCTTGGTACCAAATTATATTGGTTAAGAACTAAATTCAAATTGACTAATTTTCAATATACATTAAGTTAACTTCTTAGGAAATTAAATTGATAACGCAATTCATGATTATGGAATTTTTTAATTTTACATCTTTAAGACCCATCATAAAAAAAATAGTAAAAGTCTTCCATTTCCTTGATTAAAACAACTTATAAAGCGTGCCATTTTAGAAAATATTTGCACGAAAAATCAATGAGTGTCAAAGTATGAATGCATGAATTTAAAAAAAAACACTTATAATATATTAATACAAATTCTTATCAAATGTTGTGTTGTGTAGTGGCATTACAATAAGTTATTATTACATAAATTAATATTTCATCCTGTCACATTCAAATTAAAAGGAAGGAGTTTCCCTGCAGGTTTTTATGTTTTAATTTTCTTTACAAATTCTGCAAGATAAGATGTCATTGTCGTTTTCGAACTAAACAATTATGTGTAGTAGTGGGTGACCAAATGTCGCGGAAAACCGAGATCGTCCCGGTTTTTTGTCAAAACATACGGTGTCCCGAAAAGTGGGTTCAGGAAGCTCAACAGTCCCAGAATTCAGTTTTTAATAGATTTTATGAAATTGTATATATATTTTTTTATTTATTTCGCTTGATTAAACGAAATACGACACGGTAAAATGAACATCTGACGAAACTTCAACATTTTGTTTGAATACTATTGAAATGTTCGATCTTGATAAAAATAAATGGAGACAATACGCCGAACACCAACTTAATGGTTTAAAAGTTTAAAATCCTGTACAACTACAAAATCGAATGTGTAGAATTTTATAATTTCAAAGAACAAAGACATGATCAAGAAGGTTGGAAGCAATGAAAACTTCCCTTCTGCAGTCAGTAATATTTAAAGCTTATGCTAATTAAATTTTATTAAAAATTCCATTGTTATAATATTTTTCAGACTATAATAATTTGTTTTATAATATAAATTAAATATTAACTAAACAGATGCAGAAGTCATAGACCATTTTGTGTTTCTCGTTTTTATCAATAGGCTATAAGTTAATCAAGCTAACAAAATGTACAGTATTCAAAACATAAATTTCTACAAAAATTTTAATCCATACTAATATTATTATAGGCCTATAAAGAGGTAATTGTTAGTTTGTTTGTATATGTAGGGAGTAATCTCTGGAGCTACTGAACAGATTGAAAAAATTGTTTTTCACCACACTACGATGTTTTCAGCTATTTTCGGAACGTCATTTGGAGGCCGAAAGTAGCTCTTTTCTGCCCTAGGACCGTAAAGTCAGCTGTTCGTTTATTCAATTAAAATATGAACGTATATCTCAACACAATTTCGTTATGAAATAGGCCCATGGCAAATGATTCAATAGGTTTTTCCGACAGACTAGTGGCACACACATAATTGTTATTTTCACCGTTGCCTAGCAACTGAGGTAAAACTGTACTTTCCATAGCTAGCTAGTTTATAACCTCAAAGTTTCATTTTCATTTGTGCTAAATAAATATTCTTTTTTAATTTTATATAGTGTTCATTTTATTGTGTAGTGTGGTGAAAAATAGCGTTCGCACCACAGCCGAAAGGGTTTTGCAGCTCTCGATCGTTTCAAGCCTGCAAAACCTCATTTTCGGCCCTAGGTGCGAAATATACTATTAAATGTATTTACATTTATTACCATAGCAACCAATTAATTGAATAAAATAACATATAATAGCTGTTTGGTCTAATATTTCCATTAATAGCTAATTTCAAACTTTGTATTTCTAACTTTAAGGTTAGGTTTTTATTAAAGTGCCTATTATTTACCTGCATTTTTAACCTGAGCCTTAGTGGTTCTTTTTACCTTTATTGTAACTGCTTTATAAAATATACGAAATAATTTGATTTGAACATTCAACATTATTTACCTTCTTAGCTTTGGGGTTATTATTAATCCTACACCTTTATTATAAAGAAAACATAACATGATTTTGTGCATAGAAGGTTCCAACGGGGTTGGCATGCGGAGCACGCAGAGGTTCCCCTAGTATTTTATATATTGGGGGATGGGTTCTTTGGTGCCCGACTGGATTGTGTCCCGGTTTTCTCCGCAAATGATTTGGTCACCTTAGAGTAGCATAATTTAAGTTATTAAAAGTTCATATTCATTGTTGATAGCCTTAGAACTACATAATATATTTTATATATATATTATTTAATTTATTTTTTGTCAACTGAGTTGAGTACCTAGAGGAGCAGTCTTATAGGAAGTGACACACTTGAATGAGGTACCTCTCAAGTGTAAAGTTAAATTATTATTATTTTGACATATTATATTTGTGTGACGTGTACGACCAATGTATGAAAAAATATAAGTGTTATTTAAGCCTGTTTGAGTGTTTTGAGTGGACATAGATAGCTGGCCTGATGATGCTGCCTGTGGCAGTGAAACATGTAGCCACATAAAAGGTAAAGTAAAGCTAGAGCCTACAGGTTGACAACAAATAAATAATATAAGTTATATTAAAAGTTCAACAAAATTCTTTATAGGTAGGCCCAAGGCGTATTAAAACGCCTTGAGGTAGGCCTACATCAAATTTTGTTAACATTACTCTCTAAATTATAGTCGTTTTGCAATCACTAATATGCTCATAGTAAGTTTTGTTTTGTGTTACTTCAATTAGCCTAAAAAAATACGTTCACACAAAAATTCCAAATGATTATACTTGATAATTGATAACCTTTTCTCTACATTTACAAGTAGGAACGAACAAATTGATTATATTGTAACAGATATGGTCATTATAAATAATCATCTATATTGGGAACTGAAATTATTAGACCTACCAATGAATACAGAATACTTTATTCATTGGACCTACATTGCAGAATGAGTATAAAGTAATAATCCTAGTCCTACGCATAATAAAATTTACTTATTCGTTCTGGCACTAACCCAGAATAGTAGACCGGCCCCTCTATTTGCAGAAACAACCTAGCTCTTGCTTACGAATGCAGTGAATTCACTTTAGTGCACAGCTGTGAAGTCTGGAGAGGGGAGAATTTTGTTGTCGCCTTTCTTTAGTCAGTTTACTAATGTCTCACTTCTTTGCAGTTAGCATCGACTAGTTACGAAAGGAAATGAACCAAGTGCAGTGTTATTGATTAACAAGTTCAGTTCTTACGCGTGTTGTTTTAGTTCCAAGTGTAATCGTGATAGTAGGCCTAGTTTAACTAGGTACGCATTAACTGATTTTTAGATACCAGCGTACTTATTACCTAGCAAAATGTTTAACTTAAAAACCATTTCTAAATGTTCTCGGTCCATTTCTTGTGATTTCAATATATTTATGAAAATATGTTCTCCGGCAATTCAACAATCGAATGCGTACAGTTATGAAATTCCGGAGAAACTCAAAGATGTGCCGACAGCAGAAAATCCCAAATTTTTTGACATGGTGGAATACTTTTTTCACAGAGCTTGCCAAATTGCCGAAGATAAATTAGTTGAAGATATGAAAGGCAAAATTTCGACCGAAGATAAGCGAAAAAAGGTTAAAGGTATTTTAATGGGAATGCAACCCTGTGATCATATTTTGGAAATCGCGTTTCCCGTGAGACGCGACAGCGGTAATTATGAAATGATTCAAGGATACAGGGCGCAACATAGTACACATAGAACACCTACAAAAGGAGGTAAATTGAAATTTTTGATCTCTAACTTTAGTTTTTTTTTTAATTATTTATACAGTAATAATTTACTTTTAATTTTTGAGTGGTAGAGATCATAAATGTTTTTTCTATAACCAATTAATATTATAACTTTTACGACCAACAATATAGAGACAGAAAAATAATAGGTACAGTATTCAGAAAGGTTGTTTAGGCCTACCTGTACTGTGAAATTATATTGATTGCTTAAATGAAATAGAATAAAACATATTACAATATGTACAACTAATATAATAAATGCCTAATTATTAATCTTATTTGTAGGTTAAAAACCCAGTAGGCCTAATCCTTCTTACAATTGCATGCTTTCTAGGCCTTTATTAAAGACATAGGTAGGCCCTAGTTCTCTAATAATCATAAACATCACCCACCTTGTTATTATGCACTGAAGATATTTGTTTTACTGTCAAATAAATACCATGTCTAGGTGTATGACCAATGGGAATAATGTTGCAGAAGCATTTTATATACGGTACCTAGATACAAATTCACTTAATAGGCCTATATCATACAAGTATGATAAGATGTTTTTCATTTAAACTACTTTATCATTGGTTTTAATTAAAATAAAGAAAGAAATCTTTTGAAGTTATAAACAAAAATCACTACATGAACCCTGTGTTACATAGACATTCCCAAAAATGTCCCATTCCCTGTATTTCCAAAAGTAAATCAGCTACTTTTCAAAATTTTGGGACAGCAGTAAGTACAGGTACTTATACTTTATAGAAAAACTATAACAAATCCCCATTTTCAAGGAAAAGTGCTGAAAATAAATGTATTTTCCATTCATTCTGTGTAGTGTGTTCAGTAATACTGTGCTTGGGACTGCCTATTCTCACTGGTCGGTACCAACAATGAATCTATCTATATCTATATATCTATATCTATATATTAAATACATAATTAATTTTCTAGGGGTTATTTTGTGAGTAGAACTCCTCCTAGAGTTTTCAACCGATTTTGATGTTTTTGGTGTCATTTTACAGAGCTCACTCTGAAGTTGTGCTTCCCTTAAAATGAGCTCAATGAATGTTAAGGGCTTCGCCCCAGTGGCCCTCAAAGTTGCCATGTTAATCTTATGGAAGGTCAATCTTAAGGAAGAAGAAGAAAGATTTCTTTTGATTTTATCAGGGGCACAAAAAACAGCTGTTCGTATGAAAAGCTTAAAACAGCTGATTTTGATCAACAACTGATTTGGATCAAAAACTGAATATAATTTTAGGTTAGGTAAATCAAGCAATAGCGAAGCATTGCCCGGTCCACTAGTAATTTTTAATAGAATAAACTTTGAACACAAAATCTCACAACTAATATGTTTAATAAGTCTCAAATGTGTTTCAGTGACAAAGTTGCCATCTTCAGTGAATGCACGAGCTACAATAGTCAAACTATAACTGTTTATAACTGTATAGTAGTTACAGTTTGACTATTGTGGCTTGTTCATTATTGAAGATGGCAACTTTGTCATTGAAAGGCGTTTTAGTTAATAAACATATATTATTAGTTTTGAGATTTTGTGTTCAAAGTTTATTCTATCAAGTATATCTTCTCACAAGTCAAGCTCAATATTTATTTTAAAATGAATAATTTATTCCCGCCCTGTTTAGTGATATTGGTTAGATATTTAGGTTAGACCAATATATTAGGTACGGTATATGAAATGTTAATACGTTGTCAGTAATATTTCATGACAAGTGAAACAACAATTTTGCAAGAGGTATAAAATAAATGAACGAATATCATAGAAAACAAATTATGCAAGTTGCATAGGTATATCCTGCGTGTTTTATTATTACCCTACCCTTTGAGGGGTGTTTATTTTACGCTTAAAGAGTAATCACATCATATGATGTGATCCTACGTTTTTGCTCAAAGGAGTAATTACATCATATGACGTTCCTGGTTGCCATGGGAACGAGTTCTAAGTCCTTTAAAATCTAAACTCTTTCGGAGCAATGGAACCATTAGCGCACAAGTAAAAGTCACATTTTTTTAGTTTATGTTTTTAAATAATTTTTTATTGATTGTGCAAATTATGATACAGGATAAAAAAACTAAATAAAAAGTCAACATTAAAGGAGCTTTGAAATCATACTCTATCCCTATAATATAATACTATTTCTGAAGGTTTTTTTTTTTTTGCTAAGCGATAGCTTCCTTAATTCTTCATCAAAAATAGACAAACAGCTTAAAATTCATGTTTTCGTTACAAAAATTGATTAAAAAAACTTTTATATTATACTTTATATGGTTCATAATGAAAGGCGCCATCTATTAACAATCTGTTTAACTAACATGACAGCTGGTAGTTTGATTGTTTATATTCCATAAGCAAGTGGTTATAAACTGTTATTTATAAACCAATGTAAATAAATAATTGTATAATTAACTGAACTAAATCAACGTATAAAATCAGGTAAGTACTCCTAACTTGTGAAATATTCGCACAGGTCAGCTAGTCTGATCATAATACATAACTTATATGCATGATACAAAAAGTGTATCCATAATGCACGTATTAGGCCTATAACATTTACATTGGTTAGGAAGGAGTAGTTCTGTCACATTTCAAAAACCAATGAAAATAAAACATTTTCAAACTTTAAATATTGTTTTACTTTTTCTACTAATTTTTAATTAGAGCCCAAAATTAATGGTTTTACAATGGAATTTATTTCCAAAGTTACCATCATATGGGCTTACCAATAACTAGAAAATACCCGAAAATATAATTAGTATTCCTAATCGAAAACTTATAACAAGAATTTTTACATCTATGAAAGAAATCTTACAACTTTTTAGATCATTTAATTTTTTAATGCAGGTTCATTATTTTGTTTTGAAGTTAGTTAAAAATACACATATTAATGAAAAGAACAGTAACTTATTGTTTAAAATGTTAATAACATTGTGCTGTAAAGTAAATATTTGTAACCATAACTTGCTGTGAAATGTAGGTGACTGTTACATTTGTATAATGATAAGTAATCATTACACCTAACACAATAAACAGTTTTGATAAATTTCACTATCTTTTCCTTGATAACGGTATAATGTATGCTGTTTGGAATATTTATGCTGCACAACAAACATATATTATTATATGCTCTCTTAAACTGGAACTGTCAACACATTTATTTAGTATAATTAATATAATGATTCCAATTAAATTGCCTCTGAAGAAATTATCATACTCAAAAAATAGTGTGCACAATAATATAATATTGGATGTATTCAGAAAACTACATGCATACTCCAAGAACTAGTTGGATTCCCCAAAATAGTTCTGTATATTTATGACACATATTTGATGTAGACCATAGCATTTTAATTAAAACACCATTAAGTAGTTTCATATTAAAAACTGAAAATTTTATGTTTGGTGAAAATAAGTCTCATGAACATTTCAAAGATGACTTTGAGTAGAAAAGAGTTTTCAGAGATATATTGTACTGAAAAATAGAAATATGGAAAAATAAAAATGTTGTGTATGACTTGTGAACAATATATTTAATAAAATAAATTCTTGCAAATAAAGTGTTTATTTCATTAAACTAGTTTTAAACAATGTCACCATCTTCAGTGGTGTACGACGTTTTACGAATTACAATAACCAAACTATGAAGATGGAGAGGATGACAGTTTGTGATAGTAGTTGAGTTTTACAGAAAAATATACAAATGAAAAGCTTGGTTTCAGAACTAATATATTTTGTGTAAAACTCCTTAATATTAGCTTAAGACAACAATATCTTTGAATGAGTTTTCAAACACAAATAAATAAACCATGTGAAACTTTCCTCTATCCTTAGGTTAATTGTGTCCACATCATTCTTTAACCTGAACTTGACCCCTGGGTAGTGCTAAATGATTGGCAGCTTTTGACTATTGCTTATTCCAATGACATTGCCAAGAATAAATGAAACCACACATGCAAATATGTTGCACTTCTGAGAGCTAGAAATTACTCAGGCAAAAATTGCAACATTCATTCATCAATGAAATGACAAACGGCTGTCGTCCCACAAATGACTGAGATTCTAAAAATTATTAAAGATAAAAATATGGATATTTTAACAATTAAAGAGGCAAATATAAACATCTGATAAATTTTAATATGAGATATTAAAGTATAAAAGATTTCACTATATTCATCACACAAAGATAGACAAGTGACAAAAATGAAATTTTGGTAGCTGTGAGAAGAAAAATCAACATCTAAAATTAAAGAAATGGATGATCTTGTAAAATCATAAATTATAAAGTAATTTGAAAGAAAAGAAAAAGTTCAACATTTTTGGTATTAAAGAATAATATAAGATACCTTGGAGATGAAGGGAATGAGATTTATAACGAGCTCATTTTATTTTTAACTATTACTTTGTATATAATTAAACTGTAACAAATAAATATTGTTTATAAGAAAGTAGTACAGTACTTATTACATATTTTTCATAAGCTTAACAATTCAAATGAAATTATGAAACAAATGTATTGTTTATAATTACAACAAATATAATTCTCCCTATGGAATAAGAGCGGAGCATGTGTGTACAATATCAGACATTTCTTTTCTAAGAAAGACATTCTCTTGAGTTGCTGTTCCATGATATGCTGCCAACTGCTGTTTGTAGCGTAGATTGAACATTTGCCAAAAATGTCAAAGTTTCATCTGGCCACTTTGGAATGAAATAAATTTTCTTTTATCAAGTTATGAAATATAAATCATTGTCATGATTATTTTTAAACTAATTGTAACACACTCAAACAAAATTGAACACATTTATTTAATATTAACATTATTATTATTATTGGGGAGTGAATAAAAATAAATAACAAAATAAAACTTAATGTTCATGTTACATTAAAATGGACACTGATACATAGACCCTATAACCTGAGCCAGCCTAATATTGTTGTCAGAGGAAATTCTAGTAAAAGCTTTCAATTTCCCAAAATAAGGCTTTGTCGGATAATCACATTATGACCTTGACAAGGCCTTCATACCAGCGACCACAGAATTAAATAGACTGGGCATGTCGAACGCAAGAGTGAGGACAGTTTTAGAGTCAAATACTCACACAATATGGTGGATGCAAGTCACATTACCCGCGAAACGAAGCTCGTGTTTTAACTGTTGTATGATATAAACTACAATAGCTAATTTTTCAAAAAATACTTTTCGGAAAATGTAGCTTTTCAGCTACAAAAATTTTTACGCAATGCAACTTTTTGATGTCACGAATTAAAAAGTATAAAAAAGTTTGGACTTTATTCTATTTTTAAAGTGCCAAACCATTTTTATTTTCATATTGTGAACACTCCATTAGCTTCCCACACTATTAAACTGTAAGTTTGTCAAATTTCAAAGATTTTCGAACATTTTCAGCTATTGAAACCACGGTGTAAATGAATAGGGCGCACTGAAAATTTCACTCCTCTCTAGGCCCGCTCAACATTTCTATCCTCACACAAGATGGCCGACCTAGCTTCAATTCCCACAATGTACAGGCTTATGGCATGACCAGTCTATTTAATTATGTTGTCACTGCTTCACACTTATACCTCCATCAAAACCTAGTTCTTCAACCGATCTTCTATTAAAATTAAACAACTTTAAAATTTAAACAATATATAGATTTTTAATAGTTTTTTAATAGATTTCTGTTAAGATATTAGGCCCTGTCAGTCTTGTCAAGGCAGTATTAACAAGACTAACAAGAATAATTGTTGACATATTCATATTGCACTTCAATGTAGGTATATGACTGAAACTGTGAAGTCACATGTCTAAAAATAGAATCACTTGTTTTTTTTTAAACTTGCCATGGAGGATGACTATGCATTTTCTGGAAGACTTATTTTACTTTAAGGGTCTTCTATACCTTGCGTAAAACAGCAAAAATATGGCGCACTTGGTACTAACGTGTTGCGGACGCCATTTCCCAACCTAAAAAGTTGTGAAACATCTTAAATTGTTCTTAAAGCCTTTGTGCTTTTGTCTTATATCTCATAATTGAAAGAAATCAACGGCAACTCATTTTAATCAACAGTTTAACTGAGTAAAAATCTATTACTTTTAACGCATTTTTTGGGAGTTTTAAGCAATAATTTCCATATTTTAAGCTAACACGTAAAAATTATAAAGCCTTCTTTATAACTTTAAGTAGTTTCCTAGATTATTAATTTATAAATAGAATCCGAAACACATTATTACGAAAGCATGTTTCAACGATTTTGCGGCTTTAGTCAGACCTTTCGTATTGAAATCATACGGTACACTCAGGAGTTTTCTTCAAGATAAAGAAGAGCCTTAAAAGCCTTTTGATCCAAAACAAACATTTTTGTGACATCACTTCCTTTAAAGATGTTGAATTTCTGTCCATGGCAAACCAAGGTTTCTTGTTAATTTATCACTTTGTGGTTGAAATATTTTAGTGTAGGTTGGTTGAAAATGCTTTAATTATTGGTGAATAAATACCGGTATTTTATTTAAAGAATTAAATAAAACTCCAAACTTCAAGATTAATCAAATTTGAGTTATCGAGACTTTTTATCAAAAATGTTTTGCGAATCTTAGATTCAGTGTACCACGTACCACTTGCTTTAAGTTTATAAATGTATGAAGATTTGATAGACTTTTTAGCTGTGACCTTAAAATTTATAAAAAACATAAATTATTAGAAAAGTCATTTACCATTCACAATTAGATTATGTATTATTTTTTGTATATTTTTATATTTAATTGTAAAAGAAAAGGTAATTGTTTATGTTAATTAAAGGACACTAACACTCTATGCAGATTTTGTGATCTAGTTATTTTTTAAATGACTCATTATGAAAGTATTTTTTTTAAATTAAATGTATAACTCGAAATAGAATACATGAATGAAATTTGAGTATTAACCAAAATATATATAATTTAAAAGTTAAAGATTTCTAGTAATGTGCAGGTGCAGGTTATTTTTAGATGTGTTATGCTTAGATCTTGGCTTATTCGTGTGTTAGTGTCTTCTCCCTTCCTCCTTTTCTATTTTTAGTAACTGCTATGGCTAATATAACTTGAAACTTTGTAAAACATTTATGAGATAATATAATTTAGAAACATTATATTTTATTGAGATTGTGTAGTTATTTAAGTATGCAAACTGATTCATATAAAACATATTAAATGTTTTTAAGTTATTTGTTGATATTTTGTCTGTACCAGAAGATGAAATAATTCTTTGCATATTGGGTCTGGGAACAAAAACCAGTTCAAAAGCCTAAAAAAGTATTAATTTGTTTTTAGGATCAAAATATAGGCAAAGATCTAACATCCTAATATCATGTACTTGCAAGTTCCTCAGTCAATTGTTTATAAAGTTAATGTCAAGGACTTAATATCTCCAATAAAAATTAATTTGTACTGATATTTATAGTTGTTATTTATATTTTTGTTTTAATACATAAACTGTATTGGATTTGGCTTTTTATGGTAGACTTTTAAGAATTAATTGTGAAATTTTGATGAAAGCTATATTTTAGTGTAGTGTAACCCATAAACCTCCAAAATACTTTACCTTGTTCCTTGGTAACTTGACAGCATGCATATAATTAGTACCTTATCAATATGCTAACTATCTGAAGACACATGACACCCAGTGTAACATTTTAACACATAAAAGATAACTGGAGTCGCGACAATGTGAATATAATAATAATTGTCCTTTTCTTTGCTTAATTTAAGATTCTGTACTGAAAGATGAAATATTTTAATCTTATCTGTTATGTTTATTTTGATTGATTTCTGATACACTGCTCTATGATAAATTTTTTTCGTAGTAATTTTTAAATATTTTAATAATCTGAAAAAGTAGCCTTTAACAAATCATATTATTTTAAGGCACAAAGACATATTTTAAAACTCTATGCAAATACTTTGTAATCTTTTTATATGAATATAATATCCATTCATAAGGCCTACATTTACAGAAATCAACTTTAATTTCTTCAATTTTCCTTCCTCAAAACAAGATAAACATCTAGTTGAAAATGCTTTTCAAAATGATTTGTAGGTATGGTCCTATTCAAAGGCTTATTATGATTTAAATTATTGATGCTAGTTATCCATATTCCTTGTTTATCTTTTATTGCTTACAAGATATATCAAAACAGCAAAGCATTCTCTGTTTACGAAGGCGAGCTACACACTATCAGAGCAACAATTACACTACCAAACACAACAAACGTCCTCCAGCCTTTTACCACCTAAAAATAACATGAAAAGTGTTCTAAATTTCGGTTTTTATAAAAAATATTATAGATTGATTTATGTCAATTTAGAATGTTTATGTTATGTACCATTAACTGAACAAATTCTTTCTTTCTAGGTATTCGTTTTTCGATGGATGTTTCCCGTGATGAAGTGAAGGCTTTATCTGCTCTTATGACTTTCAAATGTGCCTGTGTTGACGTCCCATTTGGTGGTGCTAAAGCTGGTATTAAGATAAATCCAAAAACATACAGTGAACATGAGTTGGAGAAAATCACAAGACGATTTACACTTGAATTAGCAAAGAAGGGATTTATTGGTAGGTAAAAATCCAAATCAGAAACATTTAACTAGTTAAATTTAGGTTTTCTTTTTATAATTTTTATAAGGAACCATACATAAAAGGACTTTCTTTAAAGCCACAAATATGGATTTTTAAAGTTTCTACTTCTCTAGCTTAAATAAAATAAATCACCAATAGGGAATTATGGTTGATTTTTCTCATCTTACACACTGATAATCCCCCCAGAGGGAAGATTTAAAATTAAGTAACAATCAATTCTTTCTAAATAACAGTTTGATTTTAAAGATAATTACCACTTATTTTGTGCAAATATTAAGTTTTGTAATTAAATTCAGAAAAAATATTTATAATTTTAAACCAAAATGTGAACTTATTCCAGTGTGAGTTAATTGAATAATTAAATAAAACTAAAATACAAATTCTTTCAAATAAAAAAATAACTTCTCTTGCCTAAAAGTGTAAACACAAAAAAACTATTAAATCAATGTAGTTTGATGTTAATGATAATTTTGGAGGATGTATCTTGAATAAAGTAAATGCTACCGTAGAAATTTTCCTATATATATATCTATGTATACATTTATCATATATAAGATTTTACAAAAAAAAAATATTTAAACTATAAAGTTCAGATTACAAGATATCATTACGACGTTTAAACTATGGTAACCATTGATTAAAATCTCATTATGCTTGTAAGGTGTTATATATTTTTTAATTTGTGTTTCTATTCAGGACCTGGCATTGATGTGCCTGCACCAGATATGGGTACAGGAGAACGTGAGATGTCTTGGATTGCTGATACATATGCAAAAACTATCGGTAATGTTCAGTAAATGTTTTGTAATTAGTAATTGATGCTGTCTGGAAATATATTATGTTACCGTACTGGGTATATATTGGTGTCTTTCTTCCAAAATGAAAATGGGACAGCAGAAGATATTTTCCAAACAAAGCAGTAATAGATTCATTATGTAGTTGACAGTATTGCCTGTATTAATCAAATGGGTTTTCAGTGGTAATAATTAATAATCATAATGCAAATTTAAGTTAGGTAAGACAGATGGTATTTACTACTTAGTTACATGCACTTACTTCCTCGCTCGATTTTCCATCAATATTCTTTTTACCTTACCACTCATATAAATGTTTACGACAGTATTTAAAGATTATTTCTGTATTTTTACTTTCAAATTTGTTTTAGCAAAACATATGAAAAAAGGTTTTTTTATCAGAATGTTTGTTAAATAAACGTTAAGACAGAAATAAAAATATTAAAATAAAATAACAGTTCAACTAAAATCAAAATGCTAATTGAATAAATTGTTTACTCTATTAGGTCAACACTAAAATTGCATTATGATGCTTATTAATGTCTTTAACTTAAATAATATCATAGAGTCAATAACAAATATCTATAATTATAATCTTTCTTGGATCTCGATTTTATTTTATGTTTTGCCGACATTTTTTTTACAGTCTTTACTTTATCCAAGCTGTACTAATAAAGAGGGAGGTAAATGGCCAGCGTTTAAGCCAAACACCAATAACTAGGTTCAAAACTGCTCAACTGTGTTAGAGGTTCCAACTATAGCAAACTTGAGCAACCATGTTAACCATTGTCCTGTTTTATCTACTTAAACAATATTATAATGTATCAAAGATCAGGCAAAATTATATTCTTTCTTGGTAAAATTATGATATTAATTAATTATTCACTGACTTAAAGATCTATTGTACATACAAGGAGTAAGCCGTTAAACTTATTTCACATACAAATTATTTTATACTTACACTTTTTATATAGTTTGAATTATTTATTGTCTTTAAATACATTAGTAAAATAATACCAAGGTAATATTACATTTTATATACGTTATTTTGGTTGATGTTCTTCAACTAAATCCTTAGCGTAATGAATTACAAAAGAATTTGTCAGTTTATAATTAGTTCTACCAAATAAAAGTTAGTATGAGTTTGAAAACAATAATATTTAAATTCAGTATTACCTTAACACTCTGTTTATAAAATCTTCTGTCCAAAACATATTTTTCAAATATTTGAAGTACAGTATTTGTAATCAAATTAAAGTGGCTTCTTTTAATGGAGTAAAAGAACCTATAGGGTACCATAATGATATTACTTCTAAAGGTTCAAGAATATTGAGCAATTCAGGTTCCCTATCAAAACGAATAAAAGCCCTCAAAAACCTACTGTTTTTTTTTTTTATCTATTTAGTAAAACAGTGATGCCAAATAAATTGCGAATAAAAATAAAAAAAGGCAGGTATATTTACTCTGTATAGTAATTAATTTTTTGAAATTCTATGTGAGTATAACTTTTAATACGGGAATCTAACAATCAGTCACAATTTTTATAAATTTGAATTTCTCCTATTATTTAACTTCAGCAAATCCCTATTAAATGAAAGCCATCCAATACAAAAGCCTCATCATCATCTATATTTTCATATTATTTGTCAAAGCGTCTAACAATTTTCTTACCATTCCAAGTTAAATTGCAAAAAAATAATGTATAACAACCACTTCTTCAAAAGTAGATCCTTCAATTATTGTCTTAAACATTGTAGAGGTTAAAAATAATAAACAAACAAACACTGCTTCTCCATAGTACTTAAGTGGCCTTCCTTTGAAAGTGTAAACTGTATTTTCTTTATAAACACGCCTTGTAACATTTAAATTTAATTATTGAAATTAATGAAAATGAAAATTTATTTATTTCACCCTTCTTATACATAATAAAAAAAATCAAACTTAAATTATACGCTTAATAATAAATAAACAACTATTCACAGTAAAAAATATAATACATCTAAAATATAAATTTATAACAACATAAATATAAAATACTAAAGGGTCAAATCATCCTGAGGTTATAACCTGTTTAGGATGAAAATATTTATACAATTAAACATATAAACAGATCAATGGGAAAAAAACAAAACGCCTTGACCGGCCAGTTCAACTGTATATTACACTAACAAAACACATTTAGAATACTAAGATTTGGCTTTTTACTTAAAATCAATCCTGCATTAACCCTAGAACAGGCGGTTTTAACAAAAATGGATTTTTTGACGTGTGCAAGCATTTTTTCAAAAATTCGCCAAAAATAGTAAATGAACCCCAATCCAAAAGTGTTCCATAGCTTTTTTGTAGAGAAAGGTTCAAAGAATTTGTATATGCCAGTACAAAAATGATAGATGTAAAATTTACAACGTTATTAGCTCAAGAAACAAAAAATGTTCAGTTACGAAAAATAAAAGTTCAACTTTAGGTCTACATAAAAAGTAATAAACATTTTTTGTAATTTTTTCCATAAATGTAAAAAAGTTTCGTAATTTAGTTCTAAATAAATAGAACTGTATAAAAACATTTATCAATTTCAAATTTCTTATTTTGATTACACCAGTTTTTATGTTCCAACTACAAGGGTGCTAACAAAACTAGGCCTGGCTTAAAACGTAATTTAGGAATATTTTATTTGACCAAAAATTAAATATTATTATAACAAAGTGTAGAGAATAAATCAAAGAAAAGAACGATATACTTGTCTTTTCTTAGTTCACTAAAGTGTTGAAATATCTTTAGTTGAATAACAAAATGAGGTCAATCGAATAAAACTTAACATGTGTAAAGGAAACAAAACGTCCATTGGGATTTACCGTGAGAATCAAATGAGCCAGACAGTCCCATTCGATCGCTGTAATTCACGAAAACCTTGTACTTTCCACTGCTCTTTGACTAAACATATAACAGGTTATATCCAGTTTAGCTCACATTGAATGAAAGCTGCAAGTTTTCTCTACAGAATTGTATAAAGAAATCTCTAAAAACATATGGGATTGTGGGCGTTATCTCAGTTGACAAATGTGCTGTTTCATTGGTTTCAAAACTGTCCAATCGCAAATGTTTACAGAAAGCTTCGTCATTCAAATTGTATAGTAGTGACATCTGATTGCAAGGCATCTTTAGATAGATCAAATCTTGACGAATCCCATGGTACCTTTATATTTTTGATCAAAATATTCTTGTAGATGGTCTGGGTCGTTAAATAAGTGGGAAATAACAGTACAATTGTTTTCGAATCCACGCGTGGAATCAGGTTTACAGATATCTACAATTTTAAAACGACGATTACATATGTAAATATACGTTTTAGAAAGAAATTTTATTGTAAATACAAAAATTAAAGTTTGAAACATTACCTTTCCAACGGTGTTCGTCTTTTTGAGATTGAAAGATTTTTAGTGGGTCAAATATTCAATACAATCATTCGTTACAAATGTGTTGGAGTGACGGTACATTATGTACCGTCTGCCGGTTCTAGGGTTAACTTATTTGTTTCCAAAAACACCTCTTTCGGAACCAAAAGTTCACCAAAAAAAAATAACAAAACGTAACAAAATTCTTCATAATAACAATACCAAGTACCTTTCAACTTCAATCACACAAATATACTCACTCACACTTAGTCTACACACCCCCACGCACTCACCAACACTTCTACTATTTCTTATCCCGGTGAAGAAGAGAGCCTTCAAGAATAATCACAAACGCTTGACGAATAATTACTGAAAGTTTATCCACCCTCACTGGGTACTGGTGAAGAACATATCGACCTGGTCCTGTTCTAATAAATATTGTTTTAAAAGTCTGCAGAACTCAAATTTATTTCTAGAAAGTTTAATTTTTATAGGCATCAGATTAAAAAATTTTGGGGCAAGATATAAATCAAATTTCTTAAAAATAGTTAGATTTGGTTTAGGAAAAACTGCGTTTAAATTATTCCGTAAAGTCCTCCCTCTAGCCCCTGTGGTATAATCCCTCCACTTCTACTAAAAAATAATCTTAATACTTTCAATATATATAAATTTCTAAAGGGTAAAATGTTAAGTATTTTGAATAATGGACCAGTGTGCTCCAATTTAGTTCTGTTTGCCATAATTCGAATAAAATACTTCTGAAGCACAATAACAGGTTTTAATATCCCTACTGTAGTATGCCCCTCCAAAAATTTCAATACCATATTCCAGCTTTGAGCCAATCAAAGCATGGTATATTGACTTTAACAATTGCAATTTTGTCACCGATTTTAACATATAAAAAAACCTAACATATTTAATCAATTTTAGTTTGGTATTCTGAACATGAGCTTTCCATGAGAGTCTGGAATCCATGTATAATCCCAAATATTTAATGCTGTCTACCTGTTCAATTTCTAGGCATTTGCATATTCCGCTTTCTTTACAGGAAAACTCATGATATTTCACGTTCATTGAGAAATATGTCTTACGAGCTACATTATATATTATATAGGCTATTTGGTTTTAGGGCTCACTATCATATAATTCTTCGTAAAACACCAAATATTTACGTCATCCTGCATGTTCCTTCTTAGCTGTTCAAGCTGTATTAGTTACATAGTGTGAACTCTCAAAGTTTAATTAAATATTAATTTTTAATAGGGCACCTGGACATCAATGCTCATGCTTGTGTAACTGGAAAACCTATCAACCAAGGAGGAATCCATGGCCGAGTTTCTGCAACTGGTCGAGGAGTTTTTCATGGACTTGAAAACTTCATTATGGAGGCTAACTACATGAGTATGATTGGAACCACACCTGGCTGGGGAGGCAAAACATTCATTGTACAGGTATTTATTCAACTTGTTATCCTTCTTATTGATTCTTGAAAATATAGTTTATCTAAAACATGGCAAGAGTATACACTTAATATGTAAGATTTAGTACTGAATGTATTCAGTTCAATAATTATTGAATCCTAATAGGTAATGATATATTATAATGATGATTTAAATTTGTTTACAAAATGATGTTTTAATGATTTCTTTCCTTTGTATTTTAGGGCTTTGGTAATGTTGGTCTGCATACTATGCGCTATCTACACCGTGCAGGAGCAACTTGTATTGGAATCATTGAATGGGATGGTTCTATTTACAACCCTGATGGCATTGACCCAAAGGTAAAGTAAACCGAATGTTTATGGCTTCAATGGAATGGGATGCAAATAGGGCAGTTTCTTGAAAGAAGACTTTTTGACTAGATTTGTGCAGCATCGATCCTTTCTGTCCCCCTTTTTGCAGTAATCCACTGTAGAAAGTAAGGAGAGAAAGTTATCCCGAATTATAATTTAAATTACACAATAACCATTACATAATTTAAGAAAGTTCTCCTTTCTTATTGTCTAAACCCTTACACCCTCGGAGACCATCCTTACGGCTTCGGAGTTGAACCAAGAAAGGCCACTCTGATATCACATCTGGCCCACTCCATCACATATTCATTTAATTATTTATGTCATGTATAAAAGTTTTAGTATTTTATTTTTATTACTGTATTTTAAATGACATTAAACAAGTTATTTAGTCATTTAAATTTGACAAAACAGTCAATTTTTTAAATTTCATCTTCAATTTTTACGCTGAGTTGTTTTACACTTAAGTTGTCTAAAACACGCAAAAAATGTTGCCTCTATAACCTTGCTGCAACTGTGTGTTACAATATCAAACAATGTATTCATAGATAAATTTTCTTGTCAATTTACTCCTAAATAATTTTATTTGACTTAAATTTAACCTTTAAGCGCTGACCCTATTTGATTTCACATGCGCGATCGTAAGTCAACACTTTAGTCGCTTACCTTTGTTTATTAGTTTTCGGATTTTCCATTGAATTTTCCCATAAGAAATATTAAGCATCTCAATGGATGTCATATAACACACGTACACAAGTATACAAATAACTTTAAAATTAAATACCTAATTTTGAAGTACAAAATATTTAAAACAGATTTAATCTTCAAGCGCTGCATGTCCGGCATTTTGGTCACCTTTTTTAAAAAATTTCGCTGTACTTTAACTGTCACATTTATCCACACAAAACCTATAAGTGTTCTTTAATTATATAAAAGATGTACATAAATATACCAAATATAATACTCAAAATATTTGAAATATCTACAGTAGAGCCGTGGTTATCCAAAGTAATGTGGACCGAGGATACTTCGGATAAGCGAAAACTCAGATAACACGGAGAGGGAAACGTACAGTAAACTGGTGAAATCAATAAAAGCGTGGTCAAAGATTTAAATAAAGGTATCTACTGTATTATCAAATGAAAAACTAAAGTTCAAATGAAAATAAAATACAAATAAAACATGGTGAAAAGACATACATAGGCTTCAGTACATGTTCCAGTAAAAAATATTTTTTGAAGAAGTTTATACCGTAAGTGTTTTCTGTTTAACGGAACTTGCTCGCTTGAAAACTAAACAAACGATATGCAGTATGACACAGGCAACGTTTTAAGAGCGAGGGTTTACTTGATAGTGAATCAAACTACTGTATTTACAAAAACTAAAGGAGAAGTGTAAGCCGAGTAGAGTAGAAATTATACTCAATAGAAGTTCAGATAGAAGCAAGAAGCAGGTGCAAGATAAGGAATGATGACATCACCATCATGTAAACAATAATCACAGGTTTGTCTAGTCTTACTACTCTACTAAGTGTATCTGACTACCCGATTAATATTATTGTTTATTCAAGTCATTTGTTTGATTGTTTATATAGTTCACTACTTATGAATAAATAAATTATGTTATGTATTTAGAAAATCTATTATTCTCTTGAGTAAACAGTACTTTTACCGGTAAAAATACCTTAAAACGTAAAAAATCCTAATCCTATTGATGATTAGCAAAACATTGGAATTACTGTATTTAATAATGATTCAAAACTGTGCTTTTTATTTACCGGAACCATTTTTGACGAATCATTATGTGACTAATATAAATACAGTACAGTAGATTTGGTGCCATATGCGGATTTCTCTTTGCGCGATTACTTGAACGCATGCGTCTACTGCAAACCGAATGTTTTTACTATTTTTCTACCTCAGTTAACCCGGAACTCGATTAGTCGGGGCTCAGAAAACCGCGGCTCTACTGTACTTACATTCTCGTCTATCGCTGCAGTGAGAAAATGTCTTAACACTGCACAAACCACTGATTGACCTTAAACCAATGCTGATTAGAATGGTTTTGCGACTGATATCTAGCGACTAAATATTTAATTGAAGAATACCTACAGGTTTTGTGAGGCTAGATGTGTCAGTTAAATTACAGCGCAACTTTTTTAAAAAAGGCGGCCAAAATGCCGACCATGGGAGGGAGCGCTTGAAGGGTATTCAACTGAACTGCAGAGTTGACATATTATATAAATTTAGAGTTTTTATTTAGTATTGTTCAAAAAATATCTCTGGTTTTATGACAGGGTGATAGTTTTACTGTTGACACTTTTGGTATCTCATAAACAAATTACTCACTTGCTTTCTCTGTTGGTATCAAGAACTTATCCTTTAACAAACTTTAAATTTATTACTTTTTTGTGCCTAGCTTATGGGAGATTTAGTAGCACTGCTTTTTTAACTCTGCCAGCTAGTGTTACAAATAAATAATAAGGTTCTTTTTCTTCAGAAACTTGAAGAATATCGTACAGATAATGGAACAATTGTTGGCTATCCTGGAGCTAGTGAGTACAAAGGAGAAAATCTCATGTTCGAACCATGTGACATTTTTGTCCCTGCAGCTGTTGAAAAAGTAATAACTTCTAAAAATGCAGACAAAATACAAGCTAAGGTTAGTAATGTTTCAAAAAATTTCTACAAAACATTGACAAATTTTGAAGTATTTTGAATTATGAAAGAATATGTTAACATGTCTATTCTATGCAGACTATGCTATTTGTTGTACAAAAAAGTAAATCCGAAGTACTACTTAGTTATCCAAATATACAAAACCTTTTAAAATTTTATCATAGCTACTCGGGAAACAAATAAAATTAGTTTAGTGATCATTAGTGATAATCAATCATAAATTTAAAATGTAGGTTTATTAAAAACTTTGTTAATAATTTTTTTAGTTTTGTCAGAAATATAGCTTTAAATTTTTGTATATTACATAAAAACGGAACAAAAAGAATTACTGATAAATATTCTCCAATTCTTTTTGGGATACTGCACAGAATGTTTTATTTTTTCAGATTATTGCGGAAGCTGCTAACGGCCCAACAACCCCAGCAGCTGATGCCATTTTGATTCAGCGTAACATTCTAGTTATTCCTGACTTGTATATTAATGCCGGAGGTGTGACAGTATCTTTCTTTGAATGGCTGAAAAACCTTAACCATGTTTCATACGGCAGACTCACTTTCAAATATGAGAAAGACTCAAACTACCACCTTCTTGGTAAATAAAAACAATAAGCACTTTTTTTCATTGATCTTGATTATTTGCAAATAATTATTTCTTAGGGGGGTAATATATCAACTTACAATAGAGCAGGAACAAACAATTCAACATCATTAAAAACAACAAAAACAGAGCACAGTCAAATTTAAAATAACAAAACATGCCTGTCTAAAGAGGTAAACTTAACTAAACATACAGTACACAACCTGTCAATATTCAGACTGATGTGGCGACCGGCCGATCCAGACATGGAAAAATCCGGATATGGCAAGGTCATTTATAAATAGCCAAAGTTCCCAAAAAAATGAAAACCATTATTGTTGAATAATATTTTTAGATGTTTCAAGCGGTTTGGGCTTGATTTACTGTACTAAAAGGTACTATATAGACTAACAAATTGACGTTCTGTATACAACAGCAGATTATTAGCAATTAAAATTAAACAATAAAAGAAAACATTTTACATTGTAAAATCACAATTTTAATTATTACAGTACAATAATTGAATATCTAAAGTATGTAGGTACAGTACCGTACTGCACTTGTAAACACACTAGCTTTAAAAAAATTACCGGTAGGCCTCAGTTCGGCACATTAAATTATAAATTAAGTTTAATTACAGTACCGTACAGGAATGCTAATGGCTACATTAGTTTTTGAAAAAAGTTTTGATTTTTGGCTGCTTCGCACACTGTTCATGTTTTTTGGAAGCCATGCCCCTCAATCTTCTTAAAAGCATCACTTCGGTTTCACTCGTTTCATCTTGATGTTCAACATAACTTACCAGAGATAACGTTTCAAGGTAGCCCACCAAGAATAGACTAGGCTCGGCGCGCAAAAATTATTCTAGCTGCAACTGTCGCTTTTCCACCCCATCCGCCACACAACCAAAATGCGAAAATTTGTTTGGAGATGAGTCCGGTTATGGGAGGGTCCGGATGTGACAGGTCGTGCTGTAATAATACCATTAACAATTTTAAAAAACCTCAATGAGAATAGGAAAATTTTCTCGTCCATTCTTAAAGTGTAGATTTACAAAATTTACAAACTAATTTGTGTAGAATAATAATAACAAAATGCAATTAGAATAGAAAAACAAAATACATAAACTATCTCCACAAAACTTCATCATGATGTTTTGTTAAAAGATTATTCCCTTTAAACCTAGGTCACAATGTTGGCAGTTCGTCAATTTTGCTGGGAATAGTAACTGCTTGGTACCAATGACTTCCCAGTGCTATAAAACGGTTAAAAACCTGCTACTGTTCTAAAGAAAAACTGAAAACATTTTGGAAGTGCATGGTTTTGAAGTACAATGGAATTATTTTTCCATACAAGTTTGGTAAAACAAAAATACTACTGGTTGGGATTACATTCTGGATGGAAATTACTTAGATGCCTCAATTTCCTTATTTTTTTAGGTTTTATAAACACTTTATACACTTTATAAACATTTTGTTTCAAGACTTCTTGATCAAATTGAATTAACAATGCATGTCTTTTGTATGATGTTACTTATTATTTATTAGGCTCAGTAGCTCTAAATGAAAATGTAAATACAACTTCCACTGTTATAATAATTACTTTATACAAACATTATTTTGTACTTTTTCATTATAATAAGTAACATTAATAAAATATTTTCTTTTTTGTTGTATAATAATGATAAAATTTAAGTATCTTATATTTTTTTGCTAAAGTTACTTTGCGCTTAGGTCCTACATTAAAATGATTTATATGGAGTATTTGCTTTGTAGTAATAAATAATATGTTCATACAGTCTTTTCTCAAAAACTTTTATATTACTAAGTTTTATTATAAATCTTTATTTTCATACAGAATCTGTACAAGAATCATTGGAGCGTAGGTTTGGACGTGTTGGAGGTCGTATTCCTGTGACTCCGTCAGAATCATTCCAGAAAAGAATCGCCGGAGCTTCAGAAAAAGACATTGTTCATTCTGGTTTGGACTACACAATGGAGCGGTCTGCCAGGGTAAGAACATTGTATTAATATATCTGGTTTTAATTAATTGTTGATTATTACAAGAAGAATGCCAATTTTTAACTCACTTTGATTAATGCTTATTTTACATTATTATTTAGATTTTATTCCAAATTTCCTGCAGATTAAAATCTTTTAATCTTACGATAAATGAATAATAATACAGTTTTAGTTTAAAGAAAATCAATGTACTTTATTATGTACTTTATCAATTATTTTATGGAAAATGGTACACTAAGACCTGACCAAAGCGATTGCAGCCTCTTGTAACTCTCCCGTTATCTAATGATTACGTTATCTGGTAATGAGCAAACACATTTCTCTGTTGAAAAGGAAGCCATAGTAAATGCTATGGAGAAATGGTGCAAATTCCTTGCTATACATCATTTTATAATTATTATGACTGATCATCTGTCTGTAAGTTTCATTTTTGATTTCAATCATTCAGGTAAAGTAATTCTGCCCCTAAGAACTCGGCCAGAAATTTACTCCATTCATAAATTCTTCATTTATTTAAAATGACTTTAATGACAAGAGTCCAAAACTATTCAAATTTGAGTTCGCACTAAAACTGCTTAGGCTCTCATACAGGGATGCGAGTATAAGGCGATCACTGTCATGCACATTTGTACACCCATTCCTTAATTTCCTATTCTCCTTCCACTTCATACTCTCAATGTCTTCCTGTTTTATACAAGCTATAAAGTTTCTCACTACTAGCATAGATAACCAAATAGATTACAAATTAGAGTGGATAGAAGTTTATTATATTTACTGTCTGCAACTACAATGAGTATTATTATGGCAACCACCTTGATCATAAATTAATAATTTCTGAACATCCCTCATAATTATATTAAAAATGTATTGGATAATCAAATCAAAATATGATAATTATAATGTTTCAGGCAATTATGAAAACTGCAAGCAAATACAACTTGGGTTTGGATTTAAGAACAGCTGCCTATGTTAACTCCATTGAAAAGATCTTTACCACACACAGTGAAGCTGGTCTTGCTTTCTAATGTAAAACAACTTTAATATTTAACTTTAAACATGCATTCATCCTATTCATCATAATCAGACATTAAACCTTTCATTACCAAGCTAATTTAAGTTATTTATTTACTTATCCCAATCATCCTTACAGTTATGTATATATAATTTCCTAATTTGTGTCATTGTTTTACCTAAATGAAGTGTAGCTATAACGAGTTAGTTTTGGTGAGCATCTTTTCATTTTCTAATGTCGAGTATATTATTTAGTAAAGCATGAAAGTATAAAATACACAAAAACTTTGTTAACTAAACTTATTTCAGATGATACAATTTTTGTACTTACATTATAAATTAATTATGGTAAACTATTAGTAGGAAACTACTATACAGATTCATACAAATTCCTCTGAACAATCACTGGAATATGGAGATATTCAATATCTTCATAATTATCAACTCCAATAAGAGTGAGTGTATATCCGTTACGTATGTTGCTACATCCGTGAGTAACAATATAATATTAAATCTTATTTCCCCCATCATCTTAAACAAAACTTAGCGTAGATTATACTTTGGGGTTATATTTACAACTTCAGTCAATAATATAATTTCTTGTGAAGTTTTTTATTTTTTTTTTAATATGAGTTGTAGTACTAATGTAGGCTATAATACCTTATAAGATGTGCTTTGATATTATAAATAATTATAAAGACAACCTTTTGTAATCAATATATTTATTTTTACAAATTTATAGAAGAGATACCCATTTGTTTTGCTTTGTTAACATTCATACATCTTCGTATAACATATACGGTATGAATAAACTTATTCAATTAATAATTTCTTCATCATAACATTAATAACTTCTAAATCATTTGATATATGAATATGAAATAAAAAGCAATTAAAATATGATATTTTTATATTTATTTTGATAGCCTATATATATAATAATGTATATAAATAAAACATTTGTACAAATATCCCTACAGTTTTATAAGTCTTATAATTGTACACATTTTCCAGTTAAAAATTGCCCCAGCATAGTGAGGGAGGTCTTAATAAAGTTTCTTGTTTTAAAATAGTCTTTATACATATAAATGAATGTCCTCTTTCTTTGGCCCCTATAGACTCAAAAACTACTCGATTAATTTCACAAAACATTCCACAATTTACAAATATTAGTACATACAGGGGTACCACGATTTTTTTATAGAATATGGTCACAACAATCAAAGAGATTAAAATTGGATAGCCACCGCTATGCAATAAAAATAAAGTGCACTAACTTCCTACAAGCTATAAAACTAAATTTGTTTAATATTATTCTTAAGTGATATAAAAATCCATTTGCAATTTGCTTCCTTAATAGCTACCCATATAAAATAGGTAGTGTGCCATAGCTTGACACATGGAACGCTACCGTGTTCCGTGATTACATTAACTTTAACACCCATATGTTTAATATGCACGTGACCACCTTCCCTGATCTTAGGAATCTTATTTTAACCACAATTTTAAATTAATTTTTCAATACACTCGCTAAATTGTATTTGTTAATTTAATCTAAGTATACATTAATATATTTAAACTCCATTGTACCGTCTCAACAATCCAACGTGCACGTTGCCGGTATAGTGCGTGGACCTTCCGCTTATTTTAATCATTACGACCTCCGCATGGAGTGAAATGTGTTTTGTGTATGTTTTATGTGTATGTGTATATGTTTTTATTATTCCTGATGATGGGTGAATACCCGAAACTGCGGTAGAAAGGTAAGACATTACCAAAATAAGGATTAGTAGACGTTTAGTTATATTGAAAATGACATTAATATAAATATATACTAAAATCAAGCCATAGTGAAGCACTAGTACTTTTATAAGTAGTGATGTATTTCTGATGTGTATCTAATTAATCTAACCTGTGATTTTTCAAAGGGCTTGCTATAGTCTCTGTATGAAGTAACCTGTCTCCTGACCCTTGGTCTACCTGAGACAGGCCCGGGTAATTCACCGACGCCCGCAGCTGTTTTCCTAATTAGTCACCTTTTAGCTTCCCCACTAGCTTAAGTCAATTTTTTACCCGAATCATAATTTCCGAAATTTTATCAAAAATTTGAGAAGTACATAAAAAAAATAAGATCAACGATACTAAACGAGGGCAAATTTGATAAAAAAACAAACATTATTGAGGTAATAAGAAATATAGATAGTCTGTTTAAAGCTTTTAATAATAAAGTTGGTTTTCTGTAACAATATGATAATGAAATTACATTATATATTACAAAAAAAAATCAATATTAATTATATACATTAACTACTGTACCACAAACTTATAGGCATGATACAAATAATATTTTACAAACTATTATACGAATATTCTAGACTATAGATTATGTTTAGATGAATATGGGGCCAGGGTAGTTTTCATTAGTGCAGTTGTTGATTCCAGCGAGGGGTCATTTCGTACTGTGAATCTGCAAGTGAAAAAGGGCTATATAACATGTCAATTAAATTTAATAGTTCATATTTTTTTTAGAAAAAATCAATAATGAAAATGTCTCGATTGAGTTAAAAAAATAGGTCAAGGTAACCTACCATTCAGAGTTTTATTACTTATTATTTATTACTTGATTGTTAATACGTTAATATTTGTACCATTCCTTTTGGGCTAGTTCCAAAAGTGTATGGATCTATACAGGATGATTCAGTAAAGTGTAGCAGGCTATGCAGATTCAGATTCTACACATGCAAAAATAAGTCGAAAATGTGGTAAAAATTTTTTTCGATTTCTGCTTAGTTTAGCCGTAATCCGCCATTTTGTTTTTTTTACAAAAAACTCACTTTAACTCTGGAAATAGATAAGATATCGAGTTCAAATTTGGAATAGAATTTTATATGTTACGATTAACAAGTGTACCAAACACAAAAAATTTATTTTTATAATTTTCAAAATGGCGACCGTTACAAATTTTTAACTTGGAATATCTTGAAAACCGTTAACTTTACAAAAAATGTACAAGAGACAAAATATTTTCCTTTTTAACGACAGACAAAATTCTGTTTGTTTTTTTGTAGTTTTAGTTGGTCAAAGGAAACCTTAGCTATTTTGTTTTTTGTTTTTTTTATAATTAATAACTCAAAAGCCCTTGGAGATAATTTTATGAAACTTGGTATACACTTTAACTCTATGGCAATAAACATTTTTCAAAAATATCTTCCGCTGCGGAAGTCCAATGTACCAAGTGGCGACACTCGTTACATGAAAACCACGTGACTTATAAACGATATTGAAATATTATTTTTGTAATATATAATGTAATTTCATTGTCATATTGTTACAGAAAACCAACTTTATTATTACAAGCTGTAAACAGATTACCTACATATTTCTTATTACCTCTATATTGTTTCTTTTTTATCAAATTTGCCCTTGTTTAGTATCGTTAATCTTATTTTTTTATGTACTTCTCAAATTTTTGATAAAATGTCGGAAATTATGATTCGGGTAAAAAAGTTACTTAAGCTAGTGGGGAAGCTAAAAGGTGACTAATTAGGAAAACCGCTACGAGCGTCGTATGTTGCCGGTGAATGTCGAAGGCCTGTCCCAGGTAGACAGAGGGTCAGGAGACAGGTTACTTCATACAGACTATAGTGATAAATAACTTCTTTCTGCTTGTTTGTATTAATTATTAGCTCATCTATACATAAACAAAAATATTTTTGAATTTTTTTATATGATTGGCCTTTGTACTTAGAAGATTATTTATACATTGGGGTATTTTATTTTAAAGCAAAAAAAGTAAAAACTTAGTAGGAAATTATATAGTATGTATTCAAATCAATGTATCTGAATGTCTGGCTTGACAAATATTGAGGAATTCAGTAAAAGTTATTTTTAATAAGTTAAAATATCAATCTACTGCTTAAAGTTTAATATACACTTCTATTAAATTACAATAAATAACATGATTGTATTACAATATACTACCTCTAGGTCTGGTTCTATAACCTGACTTAATTAGATAAATGAATGAATGAAGGACACAAATTTACAAATATCAAAGACTAGCTGACACGTACGGCGTTGCTCGTGGTGGTTAGTATTTTCAGTCTTTTTAACGTAATTGTAATCTTTTGAAGTATTCAGTTAGTGAGTGGTATTTGGCTTTTATATATATAGATCTTAAATAATAAAAGCACTATTGTCGTAATAATAAAAGATCTGAAATTATGATTTTAGTAACTTTGATCCCCCCAAACCCCTCCTAAAATTTCGAAATTTTTCATACCCTTTCTTAGAGAGCGCCTAAGGCCCTAGAGGAAGCTACATACCAAATTTCATTCCAATCCGTTCGGGCGTAATTTGAGGATGATCAAAAACACATTGAAAACGCAAGGAAAAATGCAAAAACGCCTATTTCTGGCGTAATTTTGGGAGAATCTCAAACATTTTTTAACAGACTACTTTTAGGCCTTAAACGAACCTAAGTACCAAATTTCAACATTTTCTGCCAATTAGTTCTCGAAAAAGCTGAGAAAACGCAAAAAATCGCTAGAAAAACGCGAATATTAGGCGTATCTTTGGGATGTTTTCAAAATCCGTTCTTAGTGCGCGTCTAAAGGTCCAACTGAACATGCATGCCAAATTTGAACTCATTTGGTTCAGTAGATTTTTAGTTCTGCTGATGAATGAATCAGTGCCATTTCGCTTTTATATAGATAGATTATTTAATGTTAATTAAAATGATGAAATTAAAATACAATTCAAATTCACACAGGCTAGCTCAAATAAATTACCTCTTGTCTATTTTGGATATGATTGTCTCTTAATTGCACAATAGCTTATCTCGGGGGGTCATTACCGACTTTTCCCAATTAATATTGAACAAACGTAGATTCTTATATACAGGATTAATTAATTTTTTTTTAAATTGGAATTAAAGTATAGTAAGTGTAGGTAGTACAAATTGGAAATTGATGTGAGTGTTGGTGTTTATGTGTGTAGAATAATAAGGAAGCGCATAGTATTTAATGAAAAGTTCAACATGTATCTATCAGTTCGTATTCACAGTCATAAATATTTAAGGTGAAGTTCTTCAAATTTGGTGGTTAAAAGAAAAATATTTTGGAAATAGTAACACCAATGAAATGATTTTAGCTTGGATTAATCTCACCCAGTTTTAATGTTCTCTTCTGGTGATGTGGACAGATAATTGTTATAGATTTATGATATCGTACTTCACTATACCGAAAGTTAATAAGGTTAATGTTGAACAATATCTGTACTTGTAGTATCAGCGTTGGTCTTCTGGTGTTGTAGAGATGAACTGGTAACAGGTCTGCCTTCTTAGAGGTCTTGAAACAATTAATTTCTTAAAATCACTCTGGGCTTGGCTAAGGCCTTCAGGAACTGGTATTTGGTGCCTTATGAATTTTACATCTTTTGGGGCATTGATTTGTTGTATGTGTTTTTGAATATTGGGTGTTGTTTTTGTGTAATTTTAATTAATTTATTAAATAATTTGGTTTTATAATTACAAAAGTGCTAAAAGGAATGAGAAATTTGATTAAATAACTATATTAAAGAAAAATACCTAAATAGCTCCTTGTACAATATTTTCTTATGATCTAACAACTATGACTAAAAAGGACCTTTAGCATTTTCAACATTGGTTACAAGAATTCATAGACCAATCACAGTGATCGTTGGGTTTTGTGGGAGGAGTCTAGCAAACATGGGGAACTTATTTTTAAGCGTATATTTGTCCTTCAGATTGACTTTGTCTAATTTTATCGTCTTAACGGTACTTCTTCTGAATTTTTGTCAAAGACATTTTGTATGTAAAAAGTTCCGTTCTATACGACAGTCGTGTTCATTTTTTAATTTGAAACTTAGTTTCTCTGCAATCAAACTTTGTATTTCTTATTTGGCCTAGCGTTTTACAGACTGGCCTATTTTCTGTCAGATTTGAAATGTGAACTGTGGTTCTAAAGCAATCATAAGGCATAATGGAATTAATAAATGTGTAGCCTAAAATATTTATAACCTTTTCATAATAAATTATGTATATCTGTGTTTATAATTCGCAAACACCGAATCACTCAATCCTTGACCACCTCCTTCACTCTTCATGTTACATATGAGAGTCACTTCAATTGCCATGTCGGACCATACACTAGCCAGTTCTATTGTTAGTGACTTTTATTGATCCACGATCTATAAAATCTTGTTTAATTTGAGGATGGCGAGTTGTCAGTCCCAGCATGTTTTGTACATATAAGTGAGTACACTTTGCATAGTGAAAATGTCCGCTGGTATGGAAGTAATGTATAACTGTTGGGCGCATGTCCATATGATCTTCCCAGTTACCAGTTACCAGTGCATTGTGTTGCATTGAAATTTGTTCATCAGTACCTCCATTTCAAAGTACTGAACCCACAAAGCTGCTGTTGGCCCATTACCTTTGAGATGTGACAATTCGTTGCTCAATTTCCGCTGAACGCTGGCAAGGGATGCATTTTGGAAATGTGTTGTGGAGTAATTTCTACAGACGTCTGAAGTAACTGAACTATTTTTTCTTTTTCATGTGGTGTAATATCTAAATTTTCCAAAATTATCTGAGCTAAAGTGGTTTGAACAAGTAAATGCCCTCTGCTATTTAAGATTTTCCGTTCAACATTTTGTCTACTGAATTAGGAGCAAAAAGCAGGACAGAAGTTCTTTCAGGGCACTTCCCGCCATTGCTTGTCCGATGCAACCTAAATACGACATGAGCACATGAAACCCACCAAGAATCATTTCTACTTTGCCCAATATATAGGGTCATCAGAGCTCGATGCTACGATTTCTCTACCTTTGAGATATAGTGGCTGATCCATTGTTACTAAACAAGTTGGGAACCCTTCCCGATGTGTGTCATCTGCAGCATATTTCAGGGCT
>JAGFPH010000504.1:60618-85882 GCA_018207615.1 Philaenus spumarius
CCCTAAACTTCAAAACGCTTTAACTATTTACTGGGTGAAGATAAATGAGCATAACTGTACACATTTTTGAAGGAAAACCTTCGCTCTATAACGTTCTTTGTCACGAGTTTTCTGTAAAATGGAAGGGGAAAGAGTTCTAAGAGGAATATTGACGAAATACCTTAACCGCTACCACTTTTGTTGAAAATTTCCTATTTAACGGCCTATATCTCGAAAACGGTAACACTTAGGTAAAACATGGATGCTCTATTTGGAAGGGAATTTGATTACCTTTAATTTTGAAAAGTATAAAATTTTCAGTGCGACGCGCCGTTTTCGAGATAAACTCTTAACACTTTGGGACCCCCTACCACCCCCCCCCCCCACGGTGCCTGAAACCGATGGGACTTTATTAGGCGTTATTCAAGGAACCACCCCCTACCCTAAACATTCTTGAAAAAATTGGAATTTGACTGGGTTAAAACAAAATACGTTTTAACTGTTATTCCCTATTAATTTAAATGTGCAGTACGGTATATCATTCATTTAGGGTTAATTTTGTTCTCTTGAGAGTGAGTTTAATAAATATAATTCATAACTTATATTCCTAATGAAAGAAATAAAAAAACTTAAAACACTCTCTATAATAAATATATTAATTATATTAGGTATTAATACTTTGCATAATGTAACTAAACATTTACTATAGTATATTATTTACTAAATAGTGTATTTCATGTTTAATATTGCAAGGTTAGATTATGCATATAAGTATTAAAAAGTATACCACGGAAAAGTTTGTTTTAAACAAAATAATGTTTTGTACAATATAAAATATGAAACGACATAAAATAATTATAATATTACCTTTCAACAGCTACACTGTAATACATATTATAGTATTATATAAATAAAAATCAAGATGGCACTATTCAAGATTGAAGTCAGCTGTTTGGCCTTAAATTCCCTTCCAGTTGCAGAAATTGTAGGTGTATAGGATAGGTGTCAGCTGTGCGCCCTTACTGTAAAGCTGTACTGTATGCTTTGTAGTCTGTAATCTGTATCGACTGTGTGTGCAAGATATGTGTAGGGAATTTAGTCTCCAAGAGATCCTAGTGTAATTATTTATTTTAATTAATTCCGCGTATTTGTAGCTACAATTTCTGTATTCAATCATTTTTTAATTAGCAGTATGTTTAATTAGCCTAAATTTTGTTTTCTGCAATTTTTGAATTGGTCGATTCTTTTAATTTTGAAAATATATTTTTTCTCTTCATTTTTTAGATAAAATAACTTTGCACGTTATATTGTGTAAAATATATACACAAATACGTGTATTTTTTAAATAAATACAGTATTAATAACCATTGCATTTTAAATTAACAATTAAAATGTTTCATTTAAAAACTGTTTCTAAGAGTGTTGCATCAACAAAATCGGATTTCAACAAACTTCTTAAAGTATTGAGCCCTGCAATAACACAGCTAAACTCACAAAGATCAATCCATGAAATTCCAGAAAAATTAAAAGATGTTCCAACTTCAGAAAATCCTAGATTTTTTGACATGGTTGAATATTTTTTTCATCGTGCCTGTCAAATTGCGGAAGATAAGCTTGTTGAAGATATGAAAAGCACTAAAATGTCTTTAGAAGATAAGAAAAAGAAGGTTAAGGGTATTTTGTTAGGTATCCAACCATGTGATCATATAATCGAAATAGCATTTCCAGTGAAACGTGATAGTGGCGACTACCAAATGATTACAGGATACCGAGCTCAGCATAGTACTCATCGAACACCTTGTAAAGGAGGTAAGTTCATTGTAACTTATATCATTTTTAAATCAAATCATTATGTCATTATTTAACTGTAGGCCTAGGCTATTGTACTTTTCTCGTGGGAACGTTATGATTAATAAGATTTTGAAACAGAAAGTTCTATATTTGTTTGATCTTCTGAGAGCCGTTCTGGAGGAATATAGATCCAAGTACAAATCGTGATAAAAATAAAAGGCGAAAGTTTACATTTCACCCCTTGCCATACTGCGGCAGAGGTGCCAACGTATACGCAAGAAAATGCTTTATAATACTAATTGTAATGTTCAATTCTATTTCTAAACGTCTTAAATAAATAAAAACATTACAAAATTTAATGTTAGTTTTAAAATTAATTATAAACGGAAAATAAAACACTCTAAACTTTAACGCAATTCACAATTTATATTAAACTCAGGAAATATTAGACATTTCTTTTCAATGACATCGGACTGTGCATGCGAACGTAAATAAACATGATTGAGGGACTGCGCTATTCCTATAACTTACTGTAACATCAGTTAATGAAGTACACAGGCTATATATAACTAAACGTATATTGTTCAGTTAAACAATTTTTACTTTATAATATTATATATAAATAGGCTACTTAATATTTAC
Organism: Philaenus spumarius; assembly: GCA_018207615.1. Classification (NCBI taxonomy): domain Eukaryota; kingdom Metazoa; phylum Arthropoda; class Insecta; order Hemiptera; family Aphrophoridae; genus Philaenus; species Philaenus spumarius. The sequence goes on from JAGFPH010000504.1 coordinate 63,031, forward strand.
TATACTTTAACTTACATCAAACAGATATTTGATACTCATTGAGGTTCATGATTTGATACATTGATCAATATGATGTGTTTAAGAAGAGCCCAAATGTATTTTTACATCAATGTATTTTGAATCGATATAAAAATTTTAAAATCCTGAAATTTTAACTTGTGACAATTTCTAGTCGTCGTAGTATGTTTCCACTTTTTAAACATAATATGAAGTTGGTAACATCAATTAAGTTGTTTTATATAACTTTAAAAAAATATACAAGTAGGCCTTACTTATTAAAAAAAATAAAATAGGTAGCCTGAAGCTCTAACTTACAGTCTTTGGTCACAGCATATTTACGCAATATTCAATAGTAGACTGTGTTTAGGTTGGCAGCACTACTCTATTCCTAAAAAAGATCATCTGCAAATGTATTAGCTGACGATCGAAAAGTAAATTTACGCCAAATTAAATTACTAGGTATGTCTTTAATATTAAATAAATAACGATTGAAAATAAATTTACTAAACTTAGATGGCAGTGAAATTTATCTCCTCCAATGGCTCCAGTGTGTTCCCTTCATGCAAAATATACTCATAATTACAGGCTTAGTCATATTTTCTCAATGTTTTCTTAAACTATGTGCAAAAAAATATTCTGTAATGTACTTAATTGTAATTTGTATATAAATAACTAATGAGCTTGACGTGTGAGAAAGTAACTAGATAAAATAAAACCTCAACAAAAAATCTTACAATAAATATGTTTACTAACCTCAAACGCGTTTCAAAGACAATGTCGTCATCCTCGGTGATGCACGGGCTACAGTAACCAAACTATGACTAACTTTGGTGACATTGTCGTTGAAACGCGTTTGAGGTTAGTAAACATATTTATTGTGAGATTTTGTGTTCAGGTTTTATTTTATATCTGTAATTTGTATAATAGGACTTATGTAAGTATTATGATTTTAAAAACTGGAAACAGTAGGCCAACTGTAACCTAACTATGATTGGCAACTATCTGTAAAAGTTAGTTTAGGTTCAGGTTTTGTTTATTTTTAGTTTGGCATTCTAGGTTACAGGAAATAGGGTATATATAGTAATTTAGCCTCTATATTTCTTCTTAGGGTTTACTATTTATCAATTTCAACATTTTTATTTATTTATCTAGATAATTTACTCCTAAGAACAAAATTGCTCATGATCTATTAGCACGTGCTAATTAATGTATGCTAGCAAATAGTACTTAATGCTACTTCATTAATTAAATTACTGTACTTAATTAATGTACTTCATGCTAGCAAATAGTATACAAAATATTTAATTTTTGTTAAAGGACTGTTTATGAAGCTTAAAAGTTACCTTTTATTTATATTATAAAGCCTATAAGGATTAATAACGTTATTGAAGGTTTATCTTTAAAATAAACAGGTAAGATAATCTGATTCTTTTGTAAAAACGTAGAAAGAAACAAGTACCTAAACTGAGAAAACTAATAGAATAAAATAGTAATTTCTGTTACTATATCTACAGTCATGTTAAAAATATTTTAACCCTGTAGGCTAGCACTAAAATTTTAATATATTTTATTTCGTCGATATTTTGAGTCCATATTTTGGTACAGTAATTGTTTATTATTACCTACTTTATGAGAAGCAAATCTTCCCATATGTTTCGTATTTATGTATTCTAACATGATGATGGTGAATTAACATGATTCAAGGCCCAGAAAAAGAAATTATTCACCCTAACAAATGGAAAAAATAGCCTGAAGTTCTAACTTATAGTCTCTAGTCCCAGTATGTTTCAAGCAAACCTTCTCGTATTGGGATATGTTATCGCTAATGAACTACAATCGACAAATAAACATGTTTGAAGAGCCGGAAAGGTAAACAACATAAGGTAAGTTAAGTTTGGTCAACGAGCAGGTTTTTTATAAGTGCAGGTCAGAGGCGGGCGGTTGTAATCAGTTGTTATGGCATCATGAAGTAGTTCAAATCCATTTTGTGCGACAACTGTGGTCTTACGTTAACGCAGTTTATTGTTAACAGAAGTACAATAATCTTCGTATGCTTTGAGTACATAGGCCTACTGTGACTAAAAACTATAAGTCAGAACTTCAGACTATTTTGTTTATTGTTGTGTTTCTGTTATACATAGACAATAATTAATATTCTAACTTGTATAATATGTTTACAATGTTTACTAATTATTGTCTATGTAGAACAGAAACACAAGCATAAAAAAATATCTTGAAGTTCTAACTTAATAGTCTTTAGTCACAGTATGTTTCCAGTACTCTGATCCAGACTTTTAATGTAACTTTTCATCATTATTAATGATTTCCGGACCTTGAATCATTTTAATTCATTGTTAGAATACAAATATGAAAATAAATCTCAAGTAGCGTGCGATGAACCGTCAACAAGCGACACTAGTTCTTCATCAGATGACGACTTTTAAAGTAAGTTGCTCATTCGGATTTCTTTTTCCGGGCCTTGAATTATGTTAATTCATTGTTAGAATATATAAATAAATAACAAATCTCAACATGGGAAGATTTGCTTCTTACAAAGTAATAGTAAACAATTAGACTCATATTTTGTAAAAGTATAAAATTATCTCTTGCCTCGAAGTATTTCTTTTTAGTCTTCAATAAGTTTTAGCAGAGTTTCCCAAATTTTTAAGCAATATGTAGTGTTGCTAGGATCATGGATCCTAGCAGATATAATTTGTATAATAATTTCAATATGTACCCTTTGAGATGTAGAAGTACCTGGTGTAGGTTACTCCTTGCTTTGTAGACTAAAATTATAACAAGTACAAAAAAGAAGTTTACAATAATTAATAAGTAAACAAAATATATTATTAAAAAATTTGTATTTGAAAATCACATTCATACCATCAAAATAAAAATAAAATTAGCAAAACATTATTTTTATGGTAAAATTTGTAAAATAAAAGTAAATAAGTACCGGTACCGTATGTTATTTGTAACAGTTGCCAATTTGTAAAATCTTTCTTTTTAATTTTGAATATTTTGTCAGACAATTTTATACTTGAGTTTGATGTGTAAAACATACTATTTTTTATAAATGTTATACTGTTCAATATATATGTGGTTGCAAATTACTAATCTAGCCTATATTTAATTTATAAAAATACCCTAATCCTTTTTTTTCCTTGGGTGGTTTTGAGATAGCCGGTGCTAGGTTAGATTTATCTCAAGTTTAAAATGACTAAAGTAGAAAAATATCCTTGAGGGCAGAACTATGATAAACTCGATGAAATAAAATGATAATCTAAAACTATTTTCACAATAGGGTCATTCGTTGGACTCTTTATATTGTAGATATAGTGCAATTTGACTCCCCATGGACTGAATTAAACCGAATTAAAAGTGACCTTTTCTTAATTGATATGATTTATAAGTTCAAAGGCTTTCTATAATCTAAAATTGTACATAAGCTATAAGACCTTTTTTATACGGAAGCAAGTTAAACAATAAAAGATAGGCTAGGCTAATCTATAAACTGCTGTTACAAAATGCCTATTTATCTCATGAAAAACTGTTTACATTTGAACTAAGTAGAATATTATATAACTGGTATATTAGGATAGCAGCCCATATACTTCCTTCAAAAATATGTTAATTTAATTTTTTTTTTAAAGCAAACCACTTAATTAGGCCGTCATCACCTTTATATTTTAATATCTTCCAAGAGTGTGCTTAGTAACAGAACACACACACTTAATATCAGTATTCCCTCAACAATTATGAATATCCTGCTGGATAAATAAAAACATAACATTTTATTTTGTTGCTTATTTCACAATGATAAACACTAATTGTGTATGAGCCATCTTTCTCTCAAAACTTTCTTTACTGCATCTCCCATTGCACTCTAGGTTCAGCCACAGTACTTTGTTTTTAGCTTTAGTGATAGGTACTACTGGAAATCACATGAGCCACAATAATGTTACTGTATTGTTAAATATAAACTAGCAACACTTAGTTGCAATGTCTATAACAACTCCTCATTTGATTTTAATTCATAAATTTTTTATAGAATGTTTTACTCGACATAAAGTTGTAAAATCTTTATTAAGATGGTTGAGGGAATTTTTAATGTGTTAACATCAATAATGAAAATAAAACGATAATCTTAGAGAGTTTGGAGAAAGCATGTTATGGTTATAATTGCTGCGGCTAAGTAGTACTTTATACTGTAATTAAACTTAGACTGTGATTAAAATATCTGTACCTTTATGTGCCTTATTAAATAACAATAGCATAGCCCGTGTATCAAGACTATGAACGATTTAGTATTTGAACTATTGTTACAACACTGCCAAAACTGTCAAAATCATAAATGTGTAAATATTTTGAAAAACATTATCACAGATAGAAGATATCTTTCACAGAAGTCTAACTTGAATAATAAAAGTGTTTATAATATTTAAGTCAAAACCAACCCTCCAGTATTGCCAAGTTTTAATGGCTGCTCCATAGAAAATATACGACTCTCGAACACCATTTAACTTGCCAACACTTTCTCACAGGAATAAAACCCTGTGTACCCTACAGTGTTGTCACTTCATTTCAGGGCCCTAAGTGCTCGCTAAGAAAGGTATTCAAATAATTCGAAATTTTAGGGGGGGTTGGGGGGTCACAGTTACTAAAAAAAACACCGATCGCATTGGAATGAAATTTGGTATGTAGCTTCCTCTAGGGCCCCAAGTGCTTGCTAAGAAAGGCTTTCAAAAAATTTAAAATTTTAGGGGGATTTGGGAGTTCAAAGTTACTAAAAATCTCCATAAGAAATACATAGGGTAGTACATAATATATTTATTGATATATTTTGTTGGTTAATTTACATTTAACTTTGATTTGTCTAGGCTATCTGCAAAACCGGATCAGGCCAGCTAGTTGATTTATATAACTACTTTACAGTCATGTGCACCTTATTATATGTTCATGATTTTGACAGATTTACTGCGAAGGTCTAAAATACATTTTGTAACGACTACTCCAGATAGGGACCTTCTAAGCTCAAAACAGGAGCTGATTCAAGTTTCCAGTAGGGCTAGTAGCCATTTGCCACCAACACCCTCCTCACCGGCAATCCCCTCCATCCACAAACCGTTTCATGTCTGGTTAATTTACCTGTACCCTAGAATTTGATTGATTAAGCTAAAAATGTATAAACTTGTACTCTTAAAGACATTCTATTTTGTCCGGCATTGAATTTTTTGTTACAAAAGGGCCCTACTCATTCGTGCTTTATGATTATACATACTCACTCCTCTCATTTCTGCAAGATAATCTTTGTTATCTTATTTGTACCATCTTTACTAGTAAAATTTTATTGGCTACACTTACAAACTAAGAATATATAAATGTCCACTGATAACAGAGTTTTAGCGCAAATTGGTCTGTAAAATCCCTTTTCAGTGTTGCCTATAATGCTATAATAGTATTTTATTTTAGAGAATTGTAAATAATGCCCAATTCACAGTTTGTCCATTATAAATTGCTTAGGATTAAAACGCTGTTAGCTATCTTAATTAGCTAATTATTCAGAATCAATTATTAAGCCTAATTATTCTTTGCTGTACCGATTCAAATATGTTAAACATGTTGGCCCTTGTCTATGAATAGTTAATTGCAAAGTACTAACACATCATTCTGACGTTTGGGTTCACCTTAAGATTGACATCTGGCAACTTCTTGAATGTCTGCTTGAATGAACCAGGTGTAGAATCCTGGACTCTGCCCAATTTCAACAGTATTTCCTCATTACTTGTCACGAGTTTGACAATGACATTTTAAAGCCTACACGGTTGTATTTTTTCAAGACTTAAATTCAAAATTACGTAATTATTATGAGTCACACACAGTAAATATAACCTCAATCTCCTCCTGTATCCAATATATTTTAAAAGCTCCGATAACTTAGCCTATTCGTATTTACAATATGTACATTTGTAATATCTTTCTATTATAAAAAATCCTGTCATTCACGCAAAAACTCTGACCTTACTGCGCATGTGTCAGGATCTAGATTACCGCTATCCCCACCTCCCTGATCAAAGGGCTTCCATAATAATCAATCGTCATTTCCGAGAAAAAATCAGTGTATACAATGATCTGTTCGCTTTAGTTTCGCCGCGCGGGGTTGTTGGGCGAAACGAGTTGGTGCGAAGCCCTCTAGTTTTTAATATGAAGACACTGGAAATAATAATGCTTCTCTTTTAAAATAATTTGTCATAAGGTCTAGATTCCTTTGCACCAATGTAGCAAATCGGGAAAAATGAATTTAAATCTATGCTAAAAGCAATGCTTTTTAACTGAAGGATAATACAGTACAATTTTTTAACACGTAAGTAGATTATAGAAACAAATCCAAACCCAATTTTTAAATTAAAAAACCGAAGAGAGAATGTTACACTCAATATTTTTTAAAAGATTAAAAATTTGTCATAATAAACACCAAATGCTTATTTCGTAAATTGGGTAATTTAATCCATTTTAGGAGCCTAATTCGTAGGTAGCAAAGATTACCAAATCCGGGGTGTTGGCAATTTGCCGAACAGATGTAACATGTGTTCATACACGCGCCTGTCGTATCCACGCACATATATTTAAAGAAAAAATCAAAAGGAATTAAAAGGATTGCAATTCCTACTGGTTTAACGTCTGTTTTCTTTTACTCTAAACAACAGAACCTATTTGAATGAAGTTTTACTGATCAATAAGTTATTTTTGGAGAAAGATTAGGTCTAAACATTCAAGATGATGCAAACTATGTTATTGCAGATTTTTAAGAGCTTGTATTAAATCTGAGAAATTTTCTGTTTTAGTACTAGGTAGCCTAATTATCTTTTTGGAAAAGAAATTTCCAAGTATGTCGTAAAATTAAATAGATGTTTTATTAAATCTATTTAAAAATTGTTGTTGTATATCGGTACTGGATGTTACAATTGTTGCAAAGAAAACGTATCGCTGCTATAATACAATTTAAGAGAACTTTTAAATGTTGCCTAACTTTCGTTTTTTTAATGAAAAGTCAACAAAAATCATATTTCTTGTACAAACACCACAAAAAGTATTAAAATCTTATAAATTCCGATTTAGGCTACTATTAACTTAGTAGGAAATTGTACAGTAAAAACACCTCTTTAAAACAAAGTGTGGATATTATAATTAAGTTCTTTAGCACACAGATAACATTAAATATGTGACATGGTGGGTAAATTTCGTCCATTAGTTGGCAAAGGGGTGCAACTAAAAATAAATCGGTTTTCAGTTACGACCTCGTTCACCTTTAATTATGACGTTATATCAGTACACAAACTGGCGTATCTAATTTCTTATCAGAAAATATCAATTTATTTTCATACGCGGCTTTATCCTGACTGACTGACTTAGAATTAATGTAGAGCAAACATTAGGCTACTTAAGATTGGCCTACAAATGCGAAGATTGTAAGGTATATTCAAACCGAAAAGGTTAACCGAAAAGCAAACAAACAATTTACGAAATATGTTGTCTTTTTTTAATGTGTTTTCAAATGTTGATTATTGATTAGGCCTACTGTATTTAAATATAAATGGTAAAATTACAACACATACTGTAATTCGAATGATTAGGATTGATTTACATTAGCTATGCATAGTTCGCCGCCCAATCGTCATTTCGTGAAAATATCAGAGAATACACTAATCTGTTTGAATTGGCTTTACCATGTGTCTCCGTCGGGGTTGGTGAGCGAAGCGAGTATATAGCGCGTATATGTAAGTTTTTTGGTCTTCAACCGAGATTCGAATCTACGATCTTCTGATCATGAAGATACCACGCTGTCCACTCGGCTAAGGCTGGCTGTCTTCATAAATTAACACTTATTTATTTAGTTATAACTATTAGTTATAATAATTGTACTTTTATTTATTTTATAAGGTTCCTTCGTAACTCTACATCAGCCCCCTCTAAGAGTAATCATAACTTGTTTGGTTTTGGACTTAGTAGAACCTTATCTCGCCCCCTTTCTCTCTCGCAAATAAGTAAGCCGAGAAGTAAGCCCCCTTCTCTCTTTCTAAAGCCGATTGAAGTAAGGCTTTAAACGACTCTGATGTAAAATCAAGTAGGAAAGGGACTATTTGTGACCATACAAATATCTTAAATATAACAAACTAAATGGCATTTTAATAATCATATAATGAACTCTTTAGACTGATAAGAAATAAAATTAGTAAAATTAACAACTTGTTTAAATTAACTGTCCATTCAAATAGTTCAATTAAGTGTCTAATTATTATTGAATTATTGCAGTTTTATCGTATAATAAAGTGTTTAACGATTCGTCATTAGTCATTATAGTTAAACGGGTGTTGTAAAATATAATTTATCAATCACAGATTCTACCAGTGTAGTTGGTGTTTTGATTAGTCCAGGAACGTAGCCAGAGGGGGGTTTTGGGGGTCCGTACCCCCACTTCTGTTCAGTTTTTAGGAGGTTCAATACAATGAGATACAGAATATTGAGTATTTATGGACCAAGTAAAGGACTAGCGGCAGTTGTTTTGTCTACATACTTCACTTTATGATCCTCCAGTTTTTGCACTGCAAGACCCAATTTCCGCACTCGGCCATCCCCCGCATTCTCGGAAGTAATTTTGTGGACTCGCCCATCCGTCTCCGTCTGTAGATGTTGCAGCAGCCGTCGGTGCGTTAGCGTTATACTTTATACTAAATATGTATACAACTTTTATTCATCGAGGTTAAAGTGATATTATTATCCACGAGTGGTAGGTTTAATAAGAAATGCAATAAAAAAAAGGTCAAGGAACGATTTTGAAAAAAAAATTTAATTGATGAGCCAACAACAAGTAGCAGCTTCTGCGTCAGCGACAACAACAAATTACCTTTAGTTAACCCTGATGACGAAAAACAAGTAAGTTTTCTGTTATTTTGTGTAGAAGAAAAATTGTTGTGCCACCTATAGACAAAATGATTGTTAATATCGAGACAAGATTTGACAAAAATCCATAGAAAAGTACTCTTACCGGAAAACTGCAAACTTGGAAACATTCCCCTGTTACAAAATTTAGTTTTGTTTTATGAAGACAAGATATCTCAATCTGTTTTGGATTCGGAATAAGTACTATGATGCAAAGAGTGGAGTGGAGTTAAGGAAGAAGATAGGCCTAAAAAGCTTTTGGCGATTTTAAATTCATGCATCAAGTTTTTCTATCATAATAGTCTAGATAGTCTACTTATTAACTGTTCTAGCAACTTTAGCAGTTTCTACATTGAAAAGTGGACAGGTCTCTTGTATCAGCTCCTACAGGTCACAATTTGTTTGCGTTTTTTACTGCAGCGTTCCTGAATAGGATTGATGGAGGAGCTGATACAAGAGACCTGTCCACTGCTCTGTTTCAGGTTACCGAACAACGTCCTGGATAAATGGTGCTCCCATTTGACTCAATGTATTTAGAGCGAACGCGTGGCAGTCTCGGAAGCCGCGTTTTAAATATCTGTCGCGGGTAACTAGGGACGCGTGTCCCTCCGGCGACTCACATTTTTGCGTGTTCGTGCATAAATGCTCCCATTTTATTCAATAGAACTGGGTCGCGGTGCCGGCGCATCGGTCGCGCGACACAAAACGCCGTGCATAAAACCAGGTTTAGCATAGCGTACAGTAAGCGTTTTTGTTACAATTTGCAGGACTAAATTAATGTTGAAAAAGAGTACAAATAAATCCTTTATTTTGTATTTATTTTGAGGATCTAGTAAAGGCTAGTTATCTCGAATTAGGCCTATATGTGGTTGTGGTATACATTATATACGATATATTTCCAATAATGAAGTAAATATGTATTCCTTACAATACCTTCAATTCTTTGACAGTACAGTGTCAAATAGTTCGCAGACATGGGTTGTGTAAACCTCACGTATGCTTTCAATGGACCGCTTATTTCTATGTGTAATTGTGTTGATGATGTAACATTATAATGGTTGAGTTGAGACCAAGGCCAATGTGATAATTACATCATTTCCCACTCGCGCTTACATCTCGCCATTATAATCGCACTATTCTTGTAATACCATTACAACTAGGTTGTTCAAACAATTTCAACTTGAGCGTAGAAAGCATACTATCAAGATAAAATAAATTAGGTCACATTGACACATCCAAATGAGCTTGATGTTTTAAGTTATAGTATTTCCAGAGTACACATTATTTTGTAGGCTTGCTGATCCTACAACAAATATGTTAGTTTTTAAATACAGTAATTTATGTTTCAATAAGATGTATTACGCAGGCCTAAGTATTGTAAATAGTTTAACGTGAGCTTAACCAATAAAATGAAAGTTTGTGATATTCTTAAAAGACAGGTGAGAAAATGTCTATAGTCTATACTAGTAACTTATCAAATGAAAAATAAACTTGAATTTGCCTAAACATTGATTTTTCGCCAGTTTATAAACTTTAAAACAGAATCTGTATGACGTCAGTCCATTTTCTAAGCTACATTAGATATATGAAACGAAATTTGAATGCGAGGAGCCAAGATGATTGGGTTATTTTTAGAGGGAGGCGGATAGATGATACAATTATATAATACGCTCGCTTAGTTGGATATGTTTAAAGATAATGAGATAATCTAAGCCCAACTGTGGTCTACGACGTTCACAAATAGTTTAGTATATCTAGGGTTTTACTAAATGTAAAATTATATTTATATTTTAGTTATTCTCTCTTGTATTGGGTACAACCTCTTTCATGAGAAATAGAGTAGTTCAGTGTGCTCATAATAACTACATGGCGAATTTATTATTTTAGCATTTGCTGTAAAGGCGCTTTTGTGTAGAAGAATAGTTTTGGTTAGAGACAAACTGCGAGTGGATTTTTGCAATCTTGACAAGATGTGGAGAGTAGAGAATGTTGTGCTGTACAGCAGCAACCTTGGTAATTTTGCCGAAACAATGGGCGCTCCCCGAGATACTGGGTGAGAACATCGTTAAAAGCGAGTGTTTAGTACAGCGGAAGTGAACTGTGAAGAAAAGCTTCACGTTGATCCTTTGTTAAATGAAGTAGATCGATGGAAGTTTTAAGAATTTTTTGTAGATGGCCGGCTACGATTTTAAGTATTTGAGTGTGAGGATAGGGCACAAGAAACCACTTTTTGCCTTTTTAATTTCTCTATAAAATTTAAAGGCTATGTTCACCAATTCTTTACCTCTGTCTTATAAATGTCCAATTCCTCACAAATTTCACTTTAGGAATTGTACTTGTCTTTGAACTCACGGTTCTAATTTGTCCCATGAAGGTATACTTCTCTCTAAATAGTCATATCAACGATATCACCTGCTCTATCGTCCACTTCATTTTATTCGAATAACAAAGTAAATCGCCGTTTCGCGTCACGTCACGTAACGCAACATTTTCACTTTTTTTTTGTAGGGAGGTAAATCGCCGTTTCGCGTCCCGTCACGTAACGCAACATTTTCGCTTAGACCGGTGTGTTGATTATGTATACCCTCTTATACATATATATACTTGTGTATAGTGTATATGAAGAACAAAGACCGATGACAATGCAATATTAATATTTTTGGGTGTAGTAAGTGAGCACTGATTATGGCCCCCATAACACGACGTGATTTTGACCCCCTTCAAAACGTCGGATTGATTTGAAACTTTGCACTCTTATCAAGGACCGATGACAATGCAATATTAATTTTGTTGGGTGTAGTAAGTGAGCACTGATCATAGTCCCCAGAACACGTTTTCGGGTGTCATTAAAAACTTTATATACAGGGTGATTCACGACGATATACAGAAACTTCGGGAGCTCATTAATTTTGTTGGGTGTAGTAAGTGAGCACTGATCATGGTCCCCAGACTAAAATATAAGGAACTAAATAATAGTTTAAAAACTAAAAAATACGCTTTAAAAGCAAACCGAACTAAAAATTTGAAAATAATTGTAATTATTTTATTTATTTATTAACCAGGAAAGAAAATGTTAATAAAATCCAGTAGTTAATCAATATTAATTTTACACGCTGTAAAATTCGCATAAAAGTTTTCACTTCTATTGTGTGGTCATATGCACACCCATTTTTTTTTAATTGGTTGATGAATGTACGCAGTATCAAAATATGTTTTTTAGAGCGGGAAACCAGATAACCATTTGTAGAATCGATATCTTGGAGTCAACGAAATACTAACTCGTATTTATTTTCGAACCTTCCTACGGTCAAATGTATGCAGGTTATCTTCATTAATCGTGTTTTTCAGTCGGCGATCTGACTGCATTTTAAGCTTCAATGGGCTCGTTTCGTTATTTTGTTTGTCTATTTAACACTATTAAACAACATTTCACAATGAACCCTTGCACGTATATTGTCCGCTTAATTAAAATTGTTGTCCATTAATAAAAACATCGCTCCCTTGGCGTACTGTGCAGATTCTCCGACCGTATAGGGTCAAAAGTCATGAAATAATAATATAACTTTTATATTGTAGGTCAATGAGACTCGGGCCATCGGCTGAAAAAAACAGGATCACTATCTAAATAAACCTAATGGGTTTTATTTTTGTACTATTAAATATTTGTCTTGAAGTTTGATGTAGGTATGTAATTTATTTTCAAAATATACCTATAAATCCTTTGAAATAAATGCAAAGTTGACAACGTTCTAGTTAAACGCTTTTATCTTAAAGTTAACTTAATTGAATGTAGGCTTCTAATTAAGTAGGGTCGACTAACTAGGTAGAATTAACTTTAATCAAGTCATAACGAGTTGTAAATTATTCCTAATCTAATCTAATCCTGATACATTATCCTAATACATGGAGTCTCTCTTGTTTTACTGAAAACTGGATTTGTGTAGTTTCAAAGCTTTCATAGTTGTTATATATTCAACTCATTCGCAAAAGTTATTTCTAAACATGACATATGTTTTTTTCCTTCTAACTCGTAAAAGAATTAATAATACGGCTATTATATCGATACGCAATGTCGTTTTGCGTCCGTTTAAACACTGATCTGATTTTACGACTGTGATATAAGTTTCCTTGCCATAAACAAAACAAAGGCCTTATAGCGCCACTCTGTCCGACTGCCAGTCACATTAAAATTTCTCAGGAACGAATAAACGGACCAAACTGAAATCTTACACAGTTTCCAAACATACTAACACAATAAATATTTAATTGTTGCGTGGGGTTTTATAGGGATATAAACAGTATTTTGAATAATTTTGAAGCATGTTTTCTAGATATTCCTGAAAACGTTGATACACCCCTTTTACTCTACTAGCGACAAAAATTATTGAAAAAAGTGCGGTGTTAGAGGTATTTTTGTATATACATAAAATATATAAGTTATGTAAGGTAGGAGTTTCTCAAAAACTCATCCCCACCCCCTGTTAACAAAAAAAAACTAACCTGTGAGGTATTTAATATACTATGCTCACACTATTTGAGAAAGGTTATGGTTTTTTTTCAATTGTTTTTCATTTAACAGGGTATGATAACTAAGACTAATTTCATTGAAGTACTTCATCCGTTCCTGGAAAATCCAAAAGGCTTTGTATTTCCGTGTTTTGTATTTCGTTTTATGAGAAAGTTATATTATATCCAATTAGTAGATTTAATGCTATGCGGTACATTAATAATACTTTATGGAACATTTAATTTAACATTCGAAACAAATCTCTATTCAACACGTGGCCGTATTAGGTTTGTAAAAGCTTATCATGCAGGCAACTGCGCAGTCTAGACGTATGTTAGCCAATGCTTAGCTCAGCTTTAGCTGTTCATATTTAGGTTTGACCTTGGTTAAATTATATAGTTAGGATATTACCTGGACAACTACCGCTATAATTATACAAACCACGTGATCTGCGGTTTAAAACCTTGCGAATTGTGAAACATTACGACAGAAAATGATAAGACCTCTAGGCTAGATGAATTGACTTTTCATAATAATTTATCTATTCGTATCCTTTTTTACCTGCTGAAGAGGTCATATAGTTACTGAAGCAAAAATAAGGAGAGTAATCTTGTAATGTATGTTTAATGTTTTGGTGGGAAATCAGAATGGCTGATAGACTTAAGGCATTCGTTAAATCTTCTTTATTTGAAACCTCCAACAGAGATTACGTAGGTTCGAACAATGTTACTAGCGATAGATTTACCTATAATTATAATGTATTGGTATTTGTATAAAGTTCAACAATACTGAAAGTATGGAAGAAACCACGTTTTGTTTTGTCAGAGGAGTTTTGCCAGCACTTTGATAGGTATAGGGTCAATCAAAAACGCCAAGGATGTTTACTACTTAAACCCTAGACTCTAAGGAAAACGTGAGAGTTTATGTTGATCATTATGTACTAGATACAGTTTCTTTAATCCCTCTAAGTGAATAGGCCTACCTCTTTCGATACCACTTTCTTCTTTTATTTTTGATTCATGCTATATGGAGCTGACGTTTTCCAAAGACGAACAGATAAAGAACTCCATCATTTCATTTACCTTACTTCTGAAAGAATAACACAAAGAACTCTGTAGTGTTTCAGGGAAATAAATAATCGGACTTCTGTAGGGACTATGTACGTTATTAAACAGGTTGTAATTTTCTTTAAAATATTCTGTCTCCTTATCATGTTGGTTAGTAGTGAGAACCTGCTTGAAATCATATCTGTATACTGTATACTATAAGCATCCACTCCACTCACTAAGCACTTGTGATAGTAAGTGCTTGCTGTAATCTTACAAGAGTCGATGGGCTTTAAAATGTTACTTTTTGATAACTTAGGTCTACGCTCTTATTTATATTACAATTAATAATATTTAATTAACTGTACCAATGAGAAGAATTTGTGAAACTATCAAATTATTGTCCTTTGTTTGTCTTAATTGGAAGGAGTGAATTGAGCTGTACTTATCGAGGGTTTAAACTACAAGATGCTACTTAGAAAATACCTTCCGACAAATAAGCAAATGATTAAAATTCAGTAGAACCTCGATAACAATGATACACTCCAATGGATTCCTTCACGCATTGTAATTCCAGGAAACCGAACAAGCAGGCAGGCAATATTGCTAAGAACAACACTCAGCAGAACCAGAAATACACTCGATGTTATAACGGCAAAATTTAAAACAATCCGGTAATCAAATATATATATACACAGGTTGTCAATTAAGTCTGGGTACGGTTTAATATTTCGTATATAAGGGAAATTTGAAGGAAGATGTGATTGAGGAGCCTACACTATGTAAAAATACTATTTTATTACGATATCAAAAAAAAAATTCCGCCATTTTGAATGTAACTTTGTTTTTTTAGGAAGGTGGTCATGTGATACATCATTTCGATGTAGAATTTCATGAAAAAACCAACGGTGAAATTTGCACATCCATATTTTCAACCGATTAAAAATGGTGGCCAAAAAACAACGAAATCGAGTTTCCGATTTTGCCCCATTTTGATGTATTATTTTTGTTTTAATATTAATTATTATTCTTTTTGGATTCAGAATTAAATAAGCTTTCAAACGATATGCCACACAACGATATTTGTAAGTATTTTAAAAAAAATTAGTTATAGCCATTTTGATTTTTTCAAAATTGATTTCGAGTAGTTCCTCAATCACGTCTACCTTCAAATTTTCCTTATATACGAAATATTAAACCGTACCCAGACTTAATTGAGACCCTGTATATATACATGCTCATTGTAAGCAAAATACAGTAATACAAATAAATAGTTGTCTTTATTCATCCCAGCAACGGGCATGACTATCACCTATTTTATGAATTAGCCTACTCAACCTTAGGGGCCCTGAAGAAAGAGACGTGTCCCTCGCCATTTAGTTTGCTTTTCCATTTCTAATCTCAGATTGATGTGCGTGCACGCAAGCTACCAAAAATGGGTAATGTATTTATATTTGTCCGTTGCCAGAAGGTAGTGTTTAAATACGTAATACAAATAATATTATACTAATTTAGTATTATTATAGTAACTACGTTTGAAGAGTAAAACCCATTGATTAAAAACATTCATAGAAAATTAATGACTTTTATTTTGTGTGTAACCTATTTACAGTAGTTTCTCTGTCGTGTCGTTAATTAACATAAAAACCAAACCATATCATAATTAATGTTGTATAATCTGAAATAAACAAGCTAGAAAATAAAACATAAGTATATAAATTTAAAAAATGCATTGGGCTTGTTATCAAAGTAAATTATGATGTTTGCCTGAAGAAAGATCTTATTTTAAAACTAGTTTGCTTAGGCCCTACTACTGTATTTTCCTTAAGAACATTTTTTTCAATCCCAAACTGCTTGTTGTTTCCTCATTAATCTAAAATGATATGTAGTCATTGCCTAAACGTTAAAAATTGCAAATCCCACAACTGGTACTGTAATATTTAAAGTATCGAGGAGAAAAGTAAGTTTTATAACAAAATTTACTTTGCAGAAGGTTATTTTCACTAGCCTGACTGATAATAGCGAGTAATGCAAGTCTGATTTGCACCATTGTAGACATATTGCAGGTTTTAACAATTTTCCTTACACTGTAGCATTGGAAATCATCAGTGAGAAATATGTCTTCAGGGCTGTTGTTTGATTAGGAAAAGTCTATTTGAAACGTCCAAATAAGCTGTTATCGATATACATCTTTTATTATTGAACTTTTGGGTTTTTTCTGTCCAAGATAGCTCTTACACAGGCCCATGGTGGCTGGTGGATACGGGCCTCAAAAGCTTCGGACCATAAAGCTTTATGGTTAATCTGGCATTGACTCTTCCCATAGAACCTAGTAATACAATCATGTAGTAATAAAAACATTACTAATTGTACTGGGATGCCAAACAACTTGTATACTGTATTCGAATCTAACTACAAGACACAACAATAAGTGACAGTAACTCATCGAATATAAGTTTCCTGAGGACACTATATGCACCTTGCCACTTTACTAAAAATTTTAATAATCTTGTAAAAACGACTTGATGTCAAGAAATGTGCAATGTTATTCCCTGCCTGCCAACTCAAGGACCTAGTCTAGACGTCATATCGCATGCTCTGTGTAATACCTTCCTAGTCTGCAACAGGACTAATTATATGACGTAAACTATGTACCGCAATTGTTATATCACTTTGTGGTCTTAAACGGAAGTTCGAGGTCGGTCATGTAAACATAGTAGAAAAGTTCATGTACTATCGGATATTCTCGCCAACATCTGTAACTTGACTCCACAACCCAACGCAGCACTACTGCTTCCAACAACTATACAGTGTTGCCAAGCGGAAGAGAAGCATTTATATTTCCTGTAAACTTTCAAATACCATATTATTATTATTTTAACACACCTTCCATATTCCACCTTTTATCACTTATCTGAGATATTTGTTAAGGAAAACATCAGTTTGCTTATTAATATCGGTGACAAACTATCAATTCTTTGAGATAATAATATATACTGTCACACTATTGTGTCATATTTGATAAATAACATATTTTTGAAATTTCATAACTCTTAACTTTAGTTTGAAATGAATAATTTTGTGCGAGACTTATATTTGCTTTTTAATAGAATAAATAATTCTGGATATCAATTTTGTGCCTTGATATAACCTAATCCCAAAATCCGATCTTTGAGTTATATTATTTTATGAAATATCCGCAATTTGATTTCTTAAATTAAAGTGGGTCGCGCCTCTTTACACTCATGCCAGTTAAAGTAAATTTTATTTCAGTTTTCACTTATTTATCCGTGCCATTCTTTGTAAAACGTACGTTGTTGAAAGGCTTTCATTAAAAGTCCTCGTTAAATGATTTTGGTTGAGGTTTTTAGAGTTTTGGGGCTCAGGCCCTTATATTTTCAGCGTGAATATGTTCGATGATTGGTTTTAACAAACACTTTCACAGCATGGGTTTCTTTTTAGAAGAAATTAATGATTTAACCTTTCTCAAGACGAAACATGTTGTTTGTAGAATATGACGTCCCGTTACATACGGTTATAAGACACCTGAGCGTCATCTCCGGTATTTTTTCAGTTCGGAATTTTAATAGTAAAGTCCAGGAACTTTTCTCTGACCGTCACTTCTTATTGGACGAGGTCGAGCAGCTTAGTAGTTGATAGGCGATACTTTTATTATTAGTCTCGACTCGTGTTAGTATGTAAATTCCAGTTCTCATTACACAACGTCTTCTGTTTAGTTAGTATGGCATGTGACACCAGAGTAACTCGTTCCAAGTCACCAATGTTTGATTAGGTATTAATTAATGCGATACGTCCCTCTTAATTTATTGGCCTCCAAGAAAGGTACTAATTTCGATTCATGCAATGTTGGGAGACAGTAGCCAGATCCTTGACCGAGTTTTGTCCTTTCGACGACACCCAAATATAAGATATTGTTTATTCAACGGCCTCCTATATGTTTCTTTTCAACCAGGAGTTCCGTGTTATAGTTGTATTCATTGCTACCTACTTTAGTGTTTTGTTGTTATATGCTCTGTATAGCTCTGTTGTAAGAAGTTATTTCTTAAGTTTATCCATATTTTATTTAAATATTAGTTTTATTGCAGTTGTGATTTGTTTTGTTTTATCTGTAGTCGGTTTCGTTTTCAATATTATGTTTAGAAGTACTGCATGTACCAGGCGAAACTTTACCAGGCGATGATGACATAACCATTATTTTACCTAAAACATTATTTGTATACTGTGGTACGAGTATAAACCCCATTCTACTGCTTCTAAAGTTATTGATAACTACGAGATTGTAAAAAACGTTTGAAATACTGTATTTAATACCGACGGAAATAACAATGTTTGTCCGGTTTGCCTATTTAAGATGTTTTATATGTAATTTATTGTTGGTTTACAAAGTTTTTTTTTTTAACATCCTTACTGTATTGCCAATATGACGGCAGAACAGGAATGGCGTAACAAACAGAAAAGCCAACGTTGATATTTATGTTGCGATAAGAACATAGAGTATTAAAGAAAACTAGTGGCGGAGTCTTTCTTCGCAGAAATTGATCAATAATTTTCACTGCATAGTGGTTTTTTTAAATTGTTTGTCAGCTTTGTTTGAAAGTCACATACAGTTGAATTCGTGCACGTAAGCGACTCCTTGTTTAATTCACAAAGGAGGCCTTTCAACGTGCCTTTGCTAACATGATTAGCCTATAATAAAGCCAGAGTTGACCTTTATCTTGCAAATCGTGAACAAACTGCTTCCATTTATGTGTTGGATATGTATTTATTTGAATGTTTAAAGTAAGCAGCCATATCACACAATTGAATTGCCTAAATTAATTGCTTTTAATTTTAATTTGCCGGTACGATAAAATAGTTGTCTGACTCAAGAAAAAACCAGACGACCATGAAAACAACTGGAATTAAAACTCGTCTTCAGTCTTCTCACTCAACTCTAAATCTGCTTTGTGGTATGCGAGTATGTTTACTGAGTACTTAAGCTTTGAAACAATAGGTCGGTTGTATTTATTGCTTAGTTTATTATACAAATAACTATTGAATTTACCTGTGCAAATACTTTTTAAAGTAGTAATTTATATGAAATGAATGTAAACATGGTTTAGGGTAGAATTTCACTGACGATGAGTATATGCAATCAGTATTTTATGAATACGAAATCAGTTAGAAAATGTCATAAACTTATTTTAAAAGCTACTTATAGCTTTTGTGCTTTTCTTTGATGACAAAGTCAGTTTAATCTTTTAAATCGTCATTATACATTCAAACTCTTGATCGTGTATTTTAAAATGCATGAGCTCAAGTGCTACTTTAAACAAACTATTTGTACGCCTCATTTTACAAGCATTGAATTGTAACGTGGTCCTGTAAGTTAACGTTTACTAAAGTTTTTTTAAATTAATCAGTAATTAATGTTTTCGTGTAAGAAAATATTTCGACGTACTTTTATAATCGCACTATTTTATTACTTCAGTTTTACTTATTTTATACAACGTCCCAAGAAAGGAAAGCTGGTAGTTTAGCTAGAAATCTTTAATTCGGTGGTGCGTTGAGTATTGATTTGACCTTTTGGCCTTTTGATATTCGTGTCATTATATTTCATAGCTAAGCCTAAAATAACGTACTTTTGTTATTTTTTAATATTCATTGTTTTATGAGTATACTTTAGAGTCATTAGGCACTTCATAAAATTCTCTTGAATTAACGCTTGTATTAAACGCTTTGTAATTTTTCTGAAAAAAAATGTTATTGATTTGTGTTGTATACGCAAAATACTTCTTCATGTACTGAGTAATAATTACAGAAATTTGTGTCATTCAGAACTTTTTTTGTAATTCTTTTTCTAGCCTTCGTAAAGCTTATCCCAAATTAAAATTGACAGACTGTTCCCAAATTTTTCCAGATATCGTCAGTTTGTGAAAATTAAACATACAATTTTCTCAATTCGAAGAAATAATACAAGTAGTACAATTAAAATAGAAATCAATTTACCTTCTGACTATTAACACTGCTTTACTGTTCCAAATACAATCATAAATAGCGAATCACGCCGCAGATCAGCAGAATTCCTTCTCTCTTTATGGAGTAAAACAGCGATCACACTTGTTTAAACATCCTGTGTACTGTATCCAAAGGGCAAAGCGATACAGTTCTTACTCTGTTTAAGTTTTAAACTGTTTATAAATTGAATACAATAAATAGATAAAATGTAAATCTTTGATGACGTCCACAATGGAAAGAAATAAGAAGAATGATGTCACGGATCTGAAAATGGTTGCTTACCGTTGAAACCGATAGTCCACTACTGTAGGGCAAACAAGGATTGTTGGTGTTAAGGTAATAATAACCTAAACTAACTGATTATATTTACAATCCTGTAGGCTAACAACACTATTCTTTTCAAGTGATATTTCATGGAGTCCAAATATGGAAACTGAGATAAAAAATCACCAACTATAGTCGACGCATATGCTAGAGAACTTAATTGTAGTGCGTAGCTACATTTCTGTGTTGGGACCCGATTGGTACGGATGGGCATTCTATAACCAATACATACATTCCCCTTATAAACCAATTATATCATGAATTAAACATTTTTTATAGGCCTATATTATCTATTTGAACTATCTGTATTTTAACTATTTCAAAAACTGTAGAAGAAAATGTACACTTATTTGTCAAATTTAAAAAGTAAAATTGTACGTTTGTAATTTTTTGCACCATAAAATTATAAATTTTGAAATTACAGTAAATAATAAACTTATAGTGCGATCAGAACAAAACAAATTTTAACCAGACACGACATTATTTCTAACGGGCTTATTGATCAAAACTTTGCATTTTTGAACTGTGGATTAGATGGGGTGGAAAGTACAAGGGGAGAAGTAGAGACTTTTAAGAAAATTCATCTAATAAGGATACATCACTTGTAAAATGCCAGTTTTCTACGAATCACTTAGTAATACGGAGCGACTTTTAATCTTTGACTGACTATCACAGTAGATTTGTGCATAAGCCGTACCGATTATTCGACACAATGTACTCGCTTATCGATAATAAATACAACAAAATACATAAAAACATTAAATTGTGTATAATATTGACTTGGATAGGATATGTTGATAAAATGTTGTTCACGAACTATTGTTATTTATTTGGCAGCAGAGGGAAGTGCGAAAATGAGGATATATAGCTACGTTCATACGAACAAACGATACTCTATGGAATCACTTAGGGTAAAAGCCTAGTGGAGCGTCGAGTCAAGCTGCTCTGCAACTAATAATTAAACCATATAATTTAATGTGGTAACATATAGTAGAGCGTCAATCAGCGCTGCATGCAGCGACATGAATCTTGACTCTGGGGGTCAAGATTTCTTTACAGCATTGCTTCAGTAGAAAAGAGTTTATATAGGCGTTTATTTAGAAATGGACGTGGAAAATTGTATTTTGTCTGTAAGAGAACTACTTGCTATTTGGGATCAACAAATGAATGAACACCACAAAGTAATGAGTGAAGAGTATTATTCCAGTAATTTTTAGGAGATCTAAATTAGATCACTCTTGGCCTTTATTTTTTCACTAGAAATATACGCTTGCTAAAAGATATACTGCCCTTCTAAGCCTAAAAGGCGTATCTAAGGATTGTGACATTTTTGGCAATAAACAATTTAGTAAATTGTCTTGGCGCACCTACTGCTTGGGTTTAATTTTAGGGTTTTAAGGTGCTTTTAGGCTGAACATATTTTATATTTTTTTATTATAAGGTTTCAAAACCAATAACTTACATATTTTAATGATTAATTGAGATACGCCCTTTTTGCTTAGCAAAGTCTGCTTGACACCATGTGGTAAAAAGACGCATGTTTCTGAAATAATGAGAAATGACTTTGCAACTGAATTTTAGTAACAAAAATTTAACTTAGGCACCACCCTAGGTAGCTATAAAGCTATGCCAAGTACAACAAATGATTATAAATAGGTGATAACAATAAAAAATGTAGATGGGTCCCAAAACAACATTTTTATTTCAAATCTAAATTTAAATTATAAAACATACAAATGAAATCAGTTTTTTTAAGTAAAACATTTTCAGTAAATTTTTATGTTGTATTGTATTTATAACAAACAAAAACTATATTTAAAAACAAAATTTTGGAAAACTTAACCTTTAAAACTCTGAAAAGAAACATATCTTTAAAAAGCAAAACCGGTATCAATGACAGCTTAGTAAGTTCTTGGTTGAAGTTCTGTTTTACTGTTCTGGGAGCTTTTGCCAAAACTGCAGGCGATGTTGTTCAATAAGATTTCCTAGGTTCTTAACATTTTTATTTCAAAACAAA
>JAGFPH010000504.1:91518-106150 GCA_018207615.1 Philaenus spumarius
CAAAAGCGGGTCGCCGGAATACTACCCCCCGGAAAACTATCCCCCCAAGCAGGTTCCTACAATTATACTGTTATCGGCAACATACTGTGACTAAACAGTTTAGGTTAGTCCTCTAGTTTTTTTTTTTATTCTAATTATATCGAAACTTGAGTGTGCGTGACTGGAAAACTGCCCCCCGATCTCTGACGTCAAAATGACGTAGGAACCTGCTTGGGGGGGTAGTTTTCCGGTAGTATTCCGGCGATCCTCTCAAAATAGGCCAGGAATGATATGGTTTTGCCTTAATTAATTTGTAGAAAGCTGCAAACCGTTTAAATTTCTTTACCGCCCATCCCATGTTAAACGTCCCTATCCCGAGCGGCGTGTAAAGTTCTTGTTTACAAGCTGCATGATATGTAATAGAAGCTCCATGATATGTAATAATGCATGTTATTTCATTACAACCCGCTACTAGTTCGAGAAGTGGTCGCAAGAGCGCTAGTAGTCAGCGTCAGCTGTTTAATTTGAAACAATCAATTTTGCCATAACTGAGTTGTTGTTTTCGTACAAACGTAACCTCAGTTTATTGTTTTAATATAACGGCCTATTATAGTTGATGAAAATGAGTGAATCTGAAGAAAGTCTACCTTCAGACATAGAAGAAAGTGCTAATAAAGCTGTAGGTAATGTACTGTAATACCACTTAAGTCAAAACTAAGATACGAAGAAACGTACATTAAGTATCAAAATTGGTGCCAAACGTGTAAATAAATGTGGCAATTATTGGCATAGTTGTAATGTCTCATTGTTATTTATATGCCTCGTTGTAAGAGGGGGGTGCTGACTTAGGGGGGGGGGGGGTAAAGTTGTGTACGTACCTAAAGCTGTAAGCGCCATGACAGCCTTGGGCTTTAACGCACTCGTGCTACGCACTCGTGCCCTCAAACTTCGCCCTCGGCTTGTAATTAGCGCTCTTACAGCTTAAGGTACGTAAATAACTATTATGTACTTGTAAAAATAAGTTTGCGCAAATTTTCTGATTGGGATGTAACAAAAACCTCGAAGTTTTCGGATATTTGCGTTTTTTTCTCGAATAACTTAACAAACAACTCATTTATCAGAAAATTTCACTCACACATAAATAAAAGTACTATACGGTACATAGAGTTCTGCGTAGAATGGTGATAATTTTTAAAATTACGTAATGTGGTATAGGTAATGTGTGACTTCAAAAAATGATACTTTCTACTTTAGTAAAAAAGAAAAACAAATTATATTTTTTGTGTAAAATGCAGTGTAAGGAAAATGCCACTATTTTGGATATATAGTATAGCATCTCAAATATTGTACACCTAATCGTATTTTTGAACAGAACTACGACATTCACCAAACGAAAACTGCTACACAGTACCAATTTTGTGTCTAAGTAAAGTACTATATTCGGTAAATCAATTAATTTAATAAAGAACGAGGTGCAAAGAAAAAAATAGTTTCAATTAATAAGATACATTTTTAAGAATGACAAAAATTGAATTCATCTTATTGCAATAATTTTTTTTAATTTTTGGAGGATTGCGGGTTATTATAATTTAAAACTGTGCTAAATTTCATTTTGACACCTTTGTTAGTTCCTGAAAAATTTTACTGTGATAAACAGTAAGGCTGGGTTGCACCAACCGGGATCAAATACCTAGATCAGTAAATCCTGGATCAATTATTTGATCCAGGTATGGTGCAATAGAAACAACCGATCAAAGTAGTTGATCCTGGATCAAAACTGATCCTGGTTGGTGCAACCAAAAGTATTCTGTATTCATTGGTGCAACTCAGCCTAAGTGTCCAGTTTTTCCTTTACATTATGAAAGACATTTATATTAATGTTGATAGAAAAGAATTTATGTTTTAATGAGGGTAACACTATTGTATTTCTAAAATTATTAAAGAATGCCTAACTTATATGTAAATTTAACTTGACAATCCATCTCTTAAGGTAGCCACAGACGTCGTTAATTTTTGGCAGTTTTGACAGCACAGTTAAAACGGTCGGTGTGTGGCCAAAAACCGTCTTTCTTACCGGCGTTCAAAAATATCTGCTGCAGCTTGATTTTAACCGTCCGTTTTCAAACGTGTTCGTTCAAGTGGGCTCGTGTGTGTGACGACGCAGTTAAAAAGGACGGGTTTTGTCAGTGTCGACTCTGTCCTCCATTAATCGCAAGTGATTTTAGTTTGTATTATTTTGTGTTTTGTAGTTGACAGAAATGTTGTTGTTGTTTTCACAATGACAGACCTAAGGAGTTATAAGAAACAATTTATATTTGAGTTCATAGAATTGTATAGAAGCCATCCGTGCCTTTGGAAAATTAAATCTACTGAGTATTCTAATAAATATAACAAAATAAAGCTTATGAAGACATAATAATCCATCACAGCAGATCAGATGATG
This sequence comes from Philaenus spumarius, assembly GCA_018207615.1. Taxonomy (NCBI): domain Eukaryota; kingdom Metazoa; phylum Arthropoda; class Insecta; order Hemiptera; family Aphrophoridae; genus Philaenus; species Philaenus spumarius. The sequence goes on from JAGFPH010000504.1 coordinate 93,941, forward strand.
ATGAAATCAGAAAAACTGAACGAAACAACGCCTAAAGTGTGGACGTGCTTGTTGTTCGTGTTTACCCGTGCGGTTAAAACTGCCAAAAAAGAACACGTTTTTATCTGTTGGTATTTATGTTACTCTTCTGTCAAGAAACTTGAGATTTTATTTCACATTTTCTGTAACTTACTAATTTTAAATTCAAATAAAATTAACATTTGGAGGGAAGTTAACATTTTAAAGGAAAACGAAAAATTTAAGTACCGATAACTTTGATTTCATCTCATTTGCCTTTAATTTTAATGAACGTTTCAAATTCAAAAGAAGGACAACTAATAATGTATTGAATTGTTCCTATTTTGTTTTTGTGATTGTACAAACAAAATTATATTTTTTTTATTAAATACATAGGTTGGATGCTGCTGAAACTCCGATTGTTTTCTGTATTATGTAAATTGTGTCGTTCGTAACTAGCAGTAAGCTATATTATATTTTAGTTGGTGGTTAACATTTTGTCCATATATTTAATTTAAACAATTTATAAGATGAAACAATTCAGTTTTAATATCGTATTTTATGGTTTATAATGTATCTAAAAACTATGTTTTACTTCACGTGTATTTGTTTTGTTATTGATTATATCATAACGGTTCTTCCGTTGTTGTTATTCTTCATCACTTGGCATTGATCACCACCTCTTCATTATCTGCAGAAATACCCGTTGATTCACTATCTGCTGAATAATATTGTAAATCATCTTCATTTGTGACGAACTGTTAAATATCTCTATTGTGGACACACATACGTTCAATTAGATACCCAACTCCTAAATCATCAATATCATTCTTAATTTCTGAATTACTTTTACCATAACTCAGTTCCATTAACAGTTCAAATATACGTAGATCAAATCTACTACGTTATATAATTTGCATTCTTATAATTACTTTCTAACACTAAAATATTAATTATTACTCAACTAATACTTTATAATATGTAAAACGACTAAATAACTCAAATTTAAAATAAAAGATAATTTTGTAAATGTGACGATTGCATTATGTTTGGCTTCAACAGCATCCAAGAGTAAAACTCACCAAGTAAGTTATCAAAGACTGGGCACCGTGACTGAACGGTGCTGCCGAGAGAGATATCAAAATATCCCACAATTTTACCCCTTGGGCCCTCATTGCACCCAGCATATTTAACTGGGGTTAAATATCATACCCTCTGTTGAATGAAAAAGTATACTTCAATTTTATTAATTCTGATTTGGGATTTCGGAGACACACTGTATAATGCGTTGTATTTGCTTGTAATTCTAAAAATAAAAACGATAAATAATGACGTCAGAGTGCGGGATTAAAAGATAATCTCTCTTAGTTTTATCTGTCTTCCCTTTTCTTATTTTTGACTACATAGATATTCATGCAATCTACCAGGAGATACTTTCCGCATCAAAGATTAGTTGCTTTCATAATATTTGTAACCCTTAAATTTAAAATTATGATTCAGGAAATATTGACTACGGACACATTTTCTTGATTAATTCTAAAGTTGTTTTAACAGGTGTGTTTATTAATTACTACAACAAACATTATACGTTAGAGTGCAATGACATGCCGTAGTCTGTCTAAACAAATATTGTTGTGCGATGTCGCCATCGATCCAGTAGATTCAGTGGGGGAGTCTATCCTATAACACTAATGTAATACTTTTACGGATGTTTGCAGACATAGCTACATTAGTTTAAATTATATTAGCCTACTGAGCTAATTAAATTGATTGCCAATTTTATTGTAACTGTTTTTTTTACTTAACTCGTTACCAACTGTTGTCTTCGAGTTTGTGGGAACAGTTAAAATTATCTATATATATAAAAGCGGAATACCACTCACTCATCATGATTTCTCAAAAACTACCGAACAGATTGAAATGAAATTTGGTATGTCGCTTCCTCTAGGGCCATAGGTGCTCACTAAGAAAGGGTTTTAAAAAATTTGAAATTTTAGGGAGGTTTTAGGGGGATCAAAATTATTAAAAAACGATTTCTTCAAAACTACCGAACGGATTGGAATGAAATTTGGTATGTAGCTTCCTCTAGGGCCATAAGTGTTCACTAAAAATGGGTTTTAAAAAATTGGAAATTTTAGGGGGGTTTGGGGGGTAAAAATGACTAAATCACAATTTCTCCAAAATTACCGAACAGATTCGAATGAAATTTGGAGTGTAGCTTCCTCTAGGGCCATAGGCGCTCTTTAAGAAAGGGTTTGAAAAAATTCGAAATTTTAGGGGGGGTTTGGGGGATCAAAGTTATTAAATCACGATTTCTTCAAAACTACCGAACGGATTGGAATGAAATTTCGTATGTAGCTTCCTCTAGGGCCATAGGTGCTCACTAAGAAAGGGTATGAAAAATTTCGAAATTTTAGGAGGGGTTTGGGGGGATCGAAGTTACTAAAATCATAATTTCAGATCTTTTATTATTATGACAATAGTGCTCTTATTATTTAAGATCTATATATATATATTAGCCAAACACCACTCACTGACTGAACACTTAAAAAGAATACAATTACGTTAAAAAAGACTGAAAATACCAACCACCACGGGCAACGCCGTACGGGTCAGCTAGTTTCTTATAAATGTGTAAACAATATTTAAACTTCAATGGAAAAAAATCACAATTAAAGATCAAGCCCAACTCTTAGGATTACCAAATTTTATTTTGCACCAAATGCACTCCCCAGACTGATGAATAGATTCGCATCAAATTCCTTGAATATTTTAAAATTATAATTTCAAATTTTGTTTTAATGTCGTAGGACGTTGCTTTGTCTTAAAAATTAATTTTGATATGTTTTAAAAATAATACAGTATTTTTATGTTAACAAAAAGACCTTCACAAATAGTTTAGTTATTTGAAAATATGATGAGACATATTATATGCATATTAATTGACCTTATCTTCAGGTTATTCTTTGCTGTTTCCACTATGTGATAAATGAGCTGCCCTGAATAGTGCCTAAAACAATCAATGAGTTCGAATTTTAAAAGGTAATTTATGTTGTTATCGTTCCTTTTTCTATATTTATACTAGAGGGCTCCGCCCCTTCTCTCTACGTGTACTACAGGAACTGATACCTTATAAATATACGGGCTACGGAGTTATACTCCGTTCACCTTGCCGTGGCGCCTGAAGGATTAGGAGACCCTTTGCGTTGGCACGCGCACTCACGAGCGCCCCCCACACCCTCGACCCGGACGGTCAGGTATGAGGCAGGTACACAAGTACTGGAGACGCTACACAATATTTAAGTTGAATCTTTATCCTAATTATATGATTATTTTTGAAATCTTCGTTAAATTCTGAGAAAAATGAGTCCACACAACATATTGTTAGGACCAAAAAAGTGGATTTTGGGGACTTTTAAAGTTAAATTAACGACTCCAGCAATGTAAAAACACGTTTATTAACAATTAATAAGTATTTACCTTATTCAATATAATTTAATAACTCGTACAAGAATAATTGGAGGAAACATGTTAAGAAATAAATCAAACAAAAAACAATCGACTAAATGAACCAGGAATGTTATACCCAATATTTACATGCTATAGTTAAATTAACAACTCCAGTAATGTGAACACAAGTTTATTAACAATTAATAAGAAATTACCTACTTTAATATAATTTATAACTTATACAAGAATGCAATTGGAGGAAACATGTTAATCCTGTTTTCCTCTATCTCCCACCGTTACTTCGTCAGACACGGAAACGGCAAACATATCACAGTGAAAAACATATTTCCCTAATGTAATGTCGTGTCTGTCCCGAGTAGTGTGTATACTTCCAGCTGTCGGACACCAATCAACCATATACTTTAAATTTTCGTATTGTTTTCTACTTTTCAGAACAAATCCGAAATCCACGATAACTATTACCAATTTCAAGATGGCGTCCAAAAATGGGATTTTAAGGTAATGCGAGATAAATTTACCACAACTTCCTTACCCATGGCGAGTAAACGGTTAGTCGAATTTCACTTTTGATGAAAAATTGTTAGTCAGAAATGTAATTTAATGATATGGATGAAACAACAACGGTTGGTTTTAGATGGAGTTGGTGTAGATTTTGAGAACTAACTGCATATTATTACTAACAACAGTAGCGAAGCATGGGCATTCAGCTAGTATACATATATACTATCGTAATCATGTCGTATTTGGTATCATTTTCTTTGAAATTGTGCGGAGGTTACAAATATACCATTATCAGTTGTTAAAGTTTGAGTTTTGCGAAAATCGCAGTTACGTATTGGACGCCCTAGTCTATGAGTCATCTACCTGGCGGGCGGGACGGCTGCATTTGTGTGCGTGTGTGTGTAAGGGTCTCCTAATCCTTCAGGCGCCACGGCAAGGTGAACGGAGTATAGGTAGAGAGGACTATACTCTGTCTAGTTCAGGTTGGCCGATGGACCCGGGACTACCTGAGGCCACCCCTCGCCTCTGTCCGCTGCCTAGGCGATGAGTCACCTACTGGCTGTGTTTGTACAATGGTACACTTTCTTAACAGAATAATAATTTAACATTTTTAAAAGTATATTTGAAATCTACTAAAAAAGTTATGAAAAATGATACCAAACTCGACCTAGGTATTACAACATTTAATTCGAACTTTATTAAGAATTGTTTACATTGTGACTGCGACTTTTTATTTAGACAATTTAGAAGGCAAGTTTTAATCTGTAATGAATATTAAAAGCTTTACTTAGGGACTGTTTGGGTAAAAGTAAATTGACCGTAGAATTTGTTAATAATAGTAAATCTTTTTACTGAGATATAATGTACTTAATGCAAATTACAATAACAATCGGAGAAAAAGTTATATACACAATATGCTATATACAATGCAATATAATACTATACAATACAAATCCTATACAACAATAAAAATACAATACTATACAATAGTTTATTAACTATTAAACCTACAGCGGTCTGAAATTGCTTCTGATCGGTTCACTTGCAAAATGGATTCTTGTTACCAGATTTGTTCGTTTATAAACATTGTCATAATCAGATTAAATGTTCAAATACCTAGGTCGAGTTTGGTACCATTTTTCATAACTTTTTTAGTAGATTTAAAATATACCTTTAAAAATGTTACATTATTATTCTGTTAAGAAAGTGTACCATTGTATAAACACAGCCAGTAGGTGACTGATCGCCTAGACAGCGGACAGCGGCGAGAGATTATAGGGGTGGCTTCAGGTAGTCCTGGGTCCATCGGCCAACCTGAACTATACCCCGCGCGCGATAACTTTTCACTTGGGACTTGCACAGTTTGGCAACGCTGCGGGTCGGCTCGCTAACCCATCCCACTTATCAAATGTATCCGGTTGGACGATGACTCACAACTAGGCTCCTAGTAAAATTACACTTTTTCTTCAAAACTTAATGAAAAGTTCATTATGACTATGCATCTTAAAGATAATTTTCTAACAAGAAATAATGAGCCGGTTGAATAAAACATAGGAACTAGGTGTTAGGAACTAGTGCCTAGAACTAGCTCTTGCTAAAATCCAGTTGAATAAATAACTGCTAGGACTAGGTAGGAATAACTAGGTGAGGTTAGATGTTGCGTGAAATTGTTAAGCAATAGCTAGGCCTAGTAATTGCTTAGCGCTCTAGCTACTGCTCGGCCTGCAGGTTGTAACTTGTTCGTCAGGAGCGTGTGAGTGGCGACAACAGACGACACTGATCACTGATACATCACAGTGTGACCACGTTGTTACTTGGTAGCGTCCAACTTAAGTGAAGTGTGTATTATCAAGTCATCTAGTGAAGGCGACACCGTTGGGGACAAGGGATTAGACCGGGCCCTATTTACTAAACTAATTTTTGTCAATCAGGTTGTATTAGAAAAGTCCAAAATTCCATCAGTGATTTCTGCTAAAAAAAGAGCTTGGACTACAATTCAAGATGAATACTCAACAGCTACGGGAAAGGTAGTCACATTGGCCCAGCTACAGAAACTGCTGAGCAACATGAAGGCCAACATTTAATTGAAGACAGACAAGAATGCCACTGGGAATAAAAAAATTAAACTAAAAGACTGGGAAAAACAATTATTTCATGTATTAATCCAGCAAGAAAATCCGGTCTTCAATAAAATCCCAGGAAGCATTGGTGTTGGCTTAGGACCCGTGGAAAGAACTCAAGAAGACGGAGGCAGTGCTGAAGTATTTTACGCTGAACCTGGACCAAGCACTCAAGATCAAGTGCCAAAAGCATCACCAGCTGCTACAAAAATAAGACAAAGCATTAAGCAAGCTATGCAGTACGAATCAGAAGAGACAAAAAATATGTCAACCACTCAACTGCAAAGAATTGTTTTGCTTCAGCAAAAAAAGCTTCTAGATATTCAAATTCAAATAGAAGAGAAGAAACTGAAAGAGGCACAGAAAAATGTCAGTGATGTATCAACCCAAACTGACCTAATTGAATATGGCAGATCGTACTTCAATTTGTAAATAAATAAAATTAAAACCCTTATCCTTATCCTTAATACATAAATTTGAAAAAAAAATAAAAACAAACAACAAAAACATGTCTTACACCCTTAGGGACAATTACACTTCAGGGTGTTGTCGACGTCCGATGGGTCGTAAGTTCCGTGTTGTCCCTCTTCGAGTTAGAATTGATGGAACGGTTATTAAATCATCAGCTAGGTAAAAACGTTCCACCAACAAAAACACGGGAACTGTTAGAATGGCGTTGCATCGGACATCAGTCTACGTGTGTATACACGTATCTATCCAAGTATATTTATATTACTGGGATAAATATTATGAGTGAGTACGTTTTTCACATAGATAACCTAAAATCGGCCTAATAATTATTATAAAAGATTGTGTGTTTAAATTTGAATGAGTGGCTTACTGTTCTAAAATAAATAAATACAACTTATGTTTGTATAAATTGAATGCGCTTATAGCGCTCAGAAAATTGACAATACGTGTTTAACATGCTCTGTTTGGAATTAATACCGGTATTATTTTTATAATTATTAAAAAATCATTTATTCACACGTGCACGCTAAACATACGCAGTGAGAATGGTAATTAAATTAAATTCAACTTAAATTATTTCAATGTTGTTTTACTATGATCGATTCATTTAGCTACTTACATATTCATTTGTAACTGTTGGTCAAACTACTTACATAATGCTAAAGATTATCGTTTTCTCAAACAAACACTGAATAACAATTTAGTTCCAGTTCACTGCTGGTTCATATGCGCCATCATTTGTAGTCGCTTTTGTTGCCCTCGCAGAACTGTAGCTGGTGTTTCATTTCGCTCTTCCGCGATGCCTTCGTCTTCGTTGCCAATCAAATCCTCCTCATCGTCCTCATCAAATGCATCATTCAAGTGTTTTCCTATGTTATGGAGGACAGCACAGCAAACTATTACCTTAGGTATTTTGTCCAAAGCAACTCTTACGCAGTTTCCTAATATTGGGAACCGCCGTTTCAATTGACCGAAAAACCTTTCTATTACAACTCTCTCTTTAGTGTGTATTAAAGTTTCGTTGTTCAACATTTACCAGTGGTTTGAACGGAGTAATTAACCACGGCGATAGTCACCAAGTAAACAAGAAGCTCCATCAAAACGAGATATACTCTCTCTAATCGCACTTCTCCGCCAGATTCGTGAGTCATGTACACTCCCAGGCCATTCCGCACTAACACTTGTAAACCGTTCTTTGGCGTCACAAGTAGCCTGCACATTAATGCTGGTACGACCTTTCCTGTTTACGTACTCGTCGCCGTGAAGTAAGACCGAGGGCTTTTTAATTTCGACATGTGTACAATCGAGCGCTCCAATAACAGTAGGCATACGAAAACGTTGTTGCCAAATAAGTTTTGCTTCATTTACTTCTGGTGCTGTTGAAGGAAACCGTATCCATATGTGGGATCTTTCAATTATCTTGTCCAATACAAAACTTATAATTTTGCAAACTGTACTTTTATGTACACCGATATCTTCAGCTATACCTAATTGAAACCCGGGGTCTGCCACAAACCTCAAGAAAATCTTCATTTGCTTCCTCCGAGACAGGCCACCTCCTCTACTATCACTTTCGTTTAAGAACTCAGCAGCTAAAAAAATCAACACTTTCACTCTCAAACCTTAACAATTCATTGCACTTTGTTATTTCCCGACGAACTGCGTACTGTTTTTGTTCACGTACACGTAGGAAAGCAGCCATATCTAACGCCTAACAACGACTAAGTAAAAAGCTAGCATGCTCCGGACCAGACTAGGATATTTCCTAGCAGTTGCTAGATTCGAGATCTAGATATTTCTTTTTATTCAACTCACTTTCAAGCAATTGCTAGGCTTTCGTGAAATTCTGAGCAACTGCTAGGCCTAGCAATTGCTACCCAACTTTAATCAACCAAAAGCTAGCACTGACTTCAAAATTACCTAGACTTAGCAATTGCTAGGTTTTATTCAACCGGCTCATTATATAAAAATGTTTGTAATCAGACAACTAATAGTATTGGAAAAAGGGTAAACTAAATATATTGTGATCGTTTTGCGGAAAAATTAACATTTAAATATAAAACAAATACTATTAACAAAATAATAAATTCAAAATAATATAAACTTTAAAAAATGTCGTTTTTAACCTGCTGACATTAAATATCTTATTGTAAAAAGTACAATACAAAGTACTTTTTTTTATACAAAATGGCGGATTACGGCTAAACTAAGCCAAAATCGAAAAATGTTATACTACATTTTCGACTTACTTTTGCATGTAAAATCTGAATCTGCATAGCCCGCTACAAAATTAACTAAAAACTTTGTTAAATTTTTTAAAAAATATGATTTTAGGCTAATTTTGTTTGTTGTAGACAATTACCAAGAAATTATGTTTTTCTCGATAACTCGGTTATCCTTTGACCTACTGAAACTACAAAAAAAAAACTACTGTCTGTCGCTAAAAAATAAAAATATTTTGTCTCTTGTAATTTTTTTGTAAAGTTAACGGTTTTTAAGATATTCCACGTTAAAAATTTGTAACGGCCGCCATTTTGAAAATTATAAAAATAAATTCTTTGTGTTTGGTATACTTGTTAATTGTAACATATAAAATGCTTATTCTAAATGTGAACTTTATATCTTATCTATTTCCAGAGTTACAGTGAACTTTTGTAAAAAAAACAAAATAGCGAATTACGGCTAAACTAAGCCGAAATCGAAAAAATGTTATACTACATTTTCGACTTATTTTTGCGTGTAGAATCTGAATCTGCAAAGCCCGCTACGCTTTACTGAATCACCCTGTACATCTATAAACAATACTTATAATTGTCTAATTTTAATACATTTTAGATATTTATTATCAGCAAAGTATGACCAAACATGTTATGATAAGAAATATTGAAAAATGTATCAGAAGAAAAAAATAATAATTTGCAATTTCGAAAGAGCCTTCTCAGGAAGTGCACCTGTGAGTCAGCGCGATAAGACACATCCGCTCGTCTCAACAGTGCGACGTTGCCGATACCATTTTCACAGTAAACTCCAAAAATCCCAAGTGCAAAGTTATAGCGCGTGTAGTATAGACAGAGTATAGACATTCCTAACCTCGCCCCACAAAATCAAGGCAATCTATTCGCTCACCAACCCCCGCGGCGAAACATACAGATTATTGTTCAGTAATGATTGATTAGGACAGATGTACTTGGATTGGGTAAGGGTGGTGAGGTTAGCGTTGACCTGGATCCTGATGCTTACTTAGTAGAGCCAGAGTTTTTCGTGAATGACAAGAATTTTTTTATATAATATTATTTTATTTTTATGTACAGAAGTGGGTTAATGTTAAACCCATTATTTTATGGTTACGGAACCTAATAACACAGAGACCTTGTATAAAATTATAGAATGATTGGTGCATCACTCTGACTTTTAAAGCATTATAATGAAATCTTGTTTAGTTATAAAGCATATTAACACAACTTTATTACAATAATTAAATCTAAAACAAGTATTTTACTTTTGGGGGAAAATTACAAAAAAAATATGTATATACAGTATCATGATACAATTGTGTGGGGTATCGTTTGAAATACTTTATATACGGATTGAAAATACATTGTTTTAAATATACTGTCGTTAGACGTTCTCATACACTTTACAGAAACACATTGCATGCTTAAAACTCCTAAAACCCATTAATTCCTGAAGTACTGTACTGCTAAAATGTTAAAAAGAAATAGTAGTGAGATTGGTTATAAGCGATGAAATATGTTTTCTGTTAAAATCCATTCGCCTTGAAAGTTCTGCAGCTAAAATTTTGAGAAAAAAGTTGTGTTAGATGAAATTACAGATCCCTCACTCCGGGAATGTGTCCGAGAGGGGTCCCCACTCTTTGTTTATTGTGTCCAACTTGATCAGTACCACCTTAATAACAAAATATAGGCCACTGTTCTTAATTTTAAAGTAAGGGTCTTATAAAAGTGATAGACACATTTTTTCTTAGTGAACAGAATGTGTAAAAATTTGTTGTTTTATTTATAAATATATACAGGGTGGTACAAAAAATCTTAGCTCGCTATAATACATGATTTGATTCTATACAGTAAAATAAATGAAAATATTCATAAACTTTTTCCAATTTGGGTAAGTTTATTTTAGGTATTTTACAAAAGTATCAAACGTTAAAATATCAACAACAGTAATTGTGCCTATTTGTAGTAGGCCTAATGTATTTTCATCAGCGATTTTTTATTTCTTGGAAACGGTTGCCAAATGAATCTGACCCTCAGGATCAGGGTTATTATTGGGTATAGTCTCTGAGCGTGTCACAATTTATCTAAGTTGAATGCGACGATTGTCTAGTAGCCAGGGATTGTGAGGATATCCGCGCGCTGCAGATCGTTCATTCATTCATCTTGTTTTTAACAGCGTTGGACAAAATTGTTGTTAATTGTTATAATAATTATGGCCGGGTAAGAACTATTGGGCTACAGGTTCTCGGGGGTCAATGTGACAGTTACTAGTCCCGCAACTAAAGTTAAATAGGGTGATGGGCGTATAGCGCTGTATCCCTCGTGGTGTCTAGTGTAGGGTTTATAATTAGTTATTAGGTAAATTAGTGTTTGCCAAAGCTGGTTACCCTTGTGTGGTTGTTTTAAGTAGCCTACGTGTTGTTTCAAACATTTAACCCAGTGACTTGTCAGTAATCTGCGGGCCCTCAGCTAACCTATAATTAGGGTGGGAAATGGTCGTCCATTTAAATACCCCAACTTATTAATTGCCTCTGCTAACGTTTTTTGAAGTAATTACAATTACTTAAAATTGTACCATAGTTCATCATTAACCAGTCAATCTAATTATCTTGTGTGAATATTTAAAGAGTCAGTTAATCTATTGTATATAATTATAAAATCCAAATCCACTGACTCACTGATCACAATTTCTCTAAAACCACCGAACGGATTTTAATGAAATTTGGTATGTAGCTTCCTTTAGGGCTATAGTGCTCGCTAAGAAAGGGTTTAAAAAAATATATTTTAAATTTTGGGAGGTTTGGTTGGGTCAAAGTTACTAAATATCCCCACAAGAAATACATAGTGTAATACATTTATTGATATAATATATTTTTTGTTACATACATTTAACTTTGATTTGTCTATCCGTGCAAAGCCGGATCGGGCCAGCTAGTCTCTATATATAAAATCGAAAACCCACTGACTGACTGACCACAGTATCTCAAAAACCATACCACCTAGGAACTTGAAATTTGGTACACATATTGCTGATATTTACTAGAAGCGCACTAAGAAAGGATTTAAAAAAGTTTTGCCTGTAAGGGTTGAAACAACCCCTAAATCAATAAATATTGTTTGTTGTATATCTCAAAAACCCTACCACCTAAGAACTTGAAATTTGGTACACATATTTGTCATAGTGATTAGAGGCGCAACAAGAAAGGATTTTAAAATATTTGGCCTGTAAGGGTTGCAACAACCCCTAAAACAATAACTATTGTTTGTTATATATCCCAAAAACCATACCACCTAAGAATGTGAAATTTGGTACACGTATTTGACATAGGGAGTTAGAGGCGCACTAAGAAAGGATATTAAAATATTTGGCCTGTAAGGGTTGAAACAACCCCTAAAACAATAAATATTGTTTGTTA
>JAGFPH010000504.1:106160-163454 GCA_018207615.1 Philaenus spumarius
GGGCTAGAGTCCCACTAAGAAAGGATATTTAAATATTTGGCCTGTAAGGGTTGAAACAATCTCTAAAACAATAAATATTGTTTGTTATATATCTCAAAAACCCTACCTCCTAGGAACGTGAAATTTGATACACGCATTTTTCATATGGGCTAGAGGCCCACTAAGAAATGATATTTAAATATTTGGCCTGTAAAGGTTGAAACAACCTCTAAAACAATAAATATTGTTTGTTATATATCTCAAAAACCCTACCTCCAAGGAACGTGAAATTTGATACACGCATTTTTCATATGGGCTAGAGGCCCACTAAGAATGGATATTTAAATATTTGGCCTGTAAAGGTTGAAACAACCTCTAAAACAATAAATATTGTTTGTTATATATCTCAAAAACCCTACCTCCTAGGAACGTGGAATTTGATACGCGCATTTTTCATATGGGCTTGAGGCCCATTAAGAAAGGATATTTAAATATTTGGCCTGTAAAGGTTGAAACTGTCCATTTTTCAGTTAAATGTAATTTTTCGACCTAGTTTTTTTGTGGAATTGGTGGTTGTACGGCCAAGGCAGGTGGAGGAAAAGTAGAAGGGATGATCTCATTAGGCCAGACCAATGATTACACCTACAATGATAAAACCTAGATAGGCTTTGGACACTAAAAAGCAATACAGCAGCTGAAGCCAACTCCGCCATCTTGGTGGGGGCCAAAAGCGTAAAAAGCAGCATTTACACGGACAAAATTGACCAACTTACAATAAAGTTAAAATTTCGAAATTTCGCATGCAGACAAAACATTAGTGTTGGGCAGTAATTGTTCAATCTAAAGTTGTAAAGTAATTGTATTACCAATTTACCTTACAAGTTAAAGTTAAAACTTATATGTGGTTTTTAAATCATGACATGAAAAAGTTAGTCTGTGAGATTTTTTTTTTATTTTTCGGGTAGAGAAGTTTTGTAAGCGACATTTAAATAAGCGAGTTGTAAATAAGGACTTGAATTTAGCTTATTTTGTCATAAAAAATTTTTACGAAGTGTACTCTGGTCAGAAAGGCAGATTGAAGACAAGAGTAAATTAAGCACGGCCGGGCTACTCGTCGCGTCAGACGGCACTACATTTATCTGTGCGATACCCACTGCTCCTCAGGCCGCTTCCTATCATTGTACCCAAAACTATTATTACTGACTATTACTTAATTATTAAATATTTATTACAACACTACTTCTGCTCAGATTAGTCTACCTATTACCTGTTCATAATTTGAAAACTTTCAAAACATATAAGACGTAATTTTCATTCTGTATACGTCATTGTGTATAGTGCTTTTTATATTTGACACATTGACAACAGTTCTTACATAGTCTAAACCCTTAATAAGCCTCAGAAAACTTGGGTCAACTACGAAAAATAAAAAATACTCATTGCAAATTCAAAAACATTTAATGGAAAAAATAACATTGTTAGAAAAATGACAAAAATGTAAAAAAACACAGCAACTTACATTTTACATTTACTGCCCTAAAAATGTTATAACTTTAGTTAAATTGTCGGAAACCTGAAAATGAATGAATGAATGCATATTTTATTGATCCTTATACTATGTATATTGCATTATTGTACAAACAAAATCATAATTATTATATATATCTTATAAACTAAATTAAATAACAAAAGAAAAAATAGCTCTATTTACAAATCATTCATAATATAAGGAAACAATTTAAACTACCTCGATGTTTTAAAAACGTGTTTGAGGTAGTGAGTAAATAAAACAATTTAAAAAAGAAAAACACATATACACACACAAATATAATATACAAATAGATAAAAAGGAAAAACAAACAAAAATACAGAAATTAGCTGACCGGCTTTCAAAAATATGTTTAAAACTATTTATTTGTTAAGTACATTTAAAAAAACAAAAAATTTTCACTGCAGCTTTACAAATACCAAAAACACAAATTAAATACAAATTTTTAACAAATATATGAAATATGTACAACATGTAGAACATAGATAACAAATATACACGTATATTCATGCTATATACAAGTTTTACATCGATACATCTATTCACGTATACACACACCCACCCACACCTACATACACATATACACATTTTTATATAAACAGCATTCTTTGTTTATGTGTACAAAATGTTAGCATAGATAAAAAACATACACATCAATACACTGTTAAATCCACATACATGCAGACATTCTTCCATACAAAAATCAAAAACACCCACACATTTTTATAAAAATATTTCGTAAAAATAATAGATACACAAGGCTCACATCATTTAGTTAAGGAGAACAGAAAGCTACACATTATCTAAATTATAGTGTTATAAAATGAGTCAACACATTCAAGTTCCTACAAGAATTTCCCTAATTGTTACTGGTACTTGTGTTTATAAGGGCATGTTTTTATGTAGGTCAACTGAGGTAATAAATTTTAAAATGTATTTGCAAGATAATTTGTAGAATTTCTTAAAAACAGTTAATTTAGGTCTCGGAACTTTAACATTTAAATTGTTACCCAATTAACACCAGGTACTCTCCAACACATTGTTTCTATCACCACTTCGCTCGTAGAACAATTTAAGTACTTTGTAAATGTATAAATTTGTAAGAGGTAAAATGTACAACGTTTTAAAAAAGAGGCGCAGAATGTACTAAACGAGTCTAAAATCGTCAAAAGCGCTCTGCAGTAGGATGACTCATGCTCGGCGCCGCCATCTTGGTGGAGATTCTCGCTAAAAGGTCGGCTTCAACGATCGTCTCCCATAGCCTATCTAGGTTTTATACTATGTAATCATTGGGCCAGACACACTCCTAGAGAAATCACAAGTAAGTGGCCTATACCTTACCTTTCAGGCGGTGCTTGATCACTGGTTCACATTACGAATATATAAGTTTGGTTACATTGAGTATATTGACTTGTTGATGCATTGTCATTAATATCATTTTGCCAATGTTTTTGGGACGCCTGGCTACTGCCTGCGTAACTCTTAGTTCACACTTTTCTAGTTTTTTTACATTTAGGGAAATTTGTGTAATTTTTAAATATTTACACGAGAACCTACTGAGGACAAGCTAACTGTAAAATCTTGCAAATGCAGTTAACAGAATTGATTACGCTTTTTCCGGAAGAGCTTTGAGATAAGGACATTTGCATTTTGCATATATGTTTTAATCATTGTCCTTGATAATAAAAACAAAGCAAGAACAATCCTTGTTAATTTATAGGCCACTGAAAGAACACCAAGTAAAATGATATTACAATTAATTATTGTAGTACTAAAATAGTGCATTATAGGCCTATATACTGAATACGGGAAACTTATTTATGGGTTATGTAGAATGCTTACATACCACTGTGTTGTTCTGGTGTTTGTTTAAAAGGCCCAACTAGCTATCGCTTCTAAACTACTGAATGTATTTTGATACTGTGGTGATTCGTCTATTGTAGCCCACATTATTTCGAAATTGCTTAACAGCCTCTAAGCTTTATTTTAATGTTAATATGTTTTGCAAATGCGTTAACTGCTTCATTCTAAGTCGCTCGCAAGCCCAAAAATTGCTTTTAAAGGAAAAAATTTCCTTAAAATGAGTAAAATATGAGTAAGATACAATATCACGAAATTACTTTTAGAAACTACGTTTTGCAATTTTTTAAACATCCTGTATATTGGTATCTGATTTTCGGTACTTTCTGTAGATAGGTCACCTCAAAAACTACCCAATACTGTCTGGTTACATTATTTACTTTAAACTGTTTACTATACTTTTGCTCCAAACTGTAGAAAAAGTGTTGGTAAATTTGTATATGAGAAGTGGTAATTTAAAAAATAGGTGGATTCATACAGGAACAAACTGCAATACACAGATCATGCCTAGTTTATTAGACCATTTATGTTTTAATTTTTCAAAACCATATGTACTTTTAGAACCAATGACGTTTAATTTTCCTCTAAGTACAATAATATCGGAATAGTTTGGTTAAGTAGAGCGAAAAAGGTGGTCTGGTTACACATACCTGATCTGCTGCGATCCTCTAAAAATTGTGTGGATCAATGCTATTGCAAAGATACTTTCTATTCTGCTCGGAATTTGTTCTTTATATATAGTAGGCTATATTTATGAATTTATTTTTGCCTTTTGTTCTATTCTATAGTATAGCGTAGGCGTAGACCTACGTATTTGACTGTTAAAGCAAGCACTGACAGCAGGAGATGGGTGGTATCACTAATCTAATCATTTAGAAGGCTCCTTATAAAGTAGAGGTTACATACCTTTATTTCTATCGTCAGTTCAGAGTATCCACTTAGATTACTGAAAAATATAAATAACCTAAATGCCTACAACATAATTTTTTAAGTATGTAACTTTTATAAATAATAATTTGGATGTTTTGTAAATGATTTTTGGGCTGATAGAATGAAAAATGTTTCGAAACTCCCAACTGCTAATAAAATAGCACTCCTGTATTATGGTTGTATAACATAATTACGAAAACCACATTTTAAATCAATTGCTAACATTAAAGTTAAATTATATTTATATACTTCATTTTCAAATATAAATAAATCATTGTTTTGTAAAATTAAAAGACCGCACTTTTTCTAATTTTGTTATATTATTTTCTTGATGCAAATTTGTGTAACTTATATGAATCAAAGTGAATAACGTTAGCAGAAGGTGGAGGCGTCAACTGAGCCGGATTGTCTGGTAACAATAAGCCAACCTGTTGTCTTTTAATAAATCCAAGAGCTGCCGCCAATTCTTAAAATATCACCTCAAGCTCGTGGTTGGTCTTTTTTAGAATTGAATACGTGACAAAAATGTGTATCCACTCTCAGTTTCAGATTTTTTCTGTCCTAATAATTGCTTCTAATATAATCATTTAGATTTTGCAACAGATTTTAATATATACGTTTTTTGTTGTTTATGCTGGGTACTCAATACCTACAGGGTTATACTGATTTTATTTAAACTACTGCTATTTGCAGAGATACCTTCAAACTTAATTACGTTTACAAAATCTCTTGATGCATACATATTATAGTTATTTAGATAGTAGAATTATTTGATCAAATTTTTAGTGTATTTGAGTTTATCTCAGAGGCTTCTACTGAAAAGCCTAGTAAGGTAACTAATAAAATGGGTGATTTACTTATTAAAATATGAAGTAAAAATAAATGTAATTAATACAATTTCTATTTTATAAATGAATTAAAAGTAGAATTATTTTGTCCTCAGTTTTTAAAATGTATTTATTATTGAATCTATTGGTGTTTAATCAATTTGGCCCGATCAACAAAGTTAAAAAAATATTGCAACGCAAATGGTGTAGACATTGAAGGTTAAGTGATTTTTACTCAAAACAATGTATTCATTGTTTTTGTCCTCATATCTTGTAACCAATGGTTTTAGTTATTGATTTATATGTAGCACATATTTAAAGAAATTATTTTATTACTCTTCTAATCTCTAGTTTTTCAATTTCTCTATTTTCAATTTTGCTTATCCTTGGCTTCTTTCTCTTCCCATTTCTTTGTCATTTCCTTCTTCTTCCTTGTATTTTTATATTTATCTTTCTTACATTTTTATGTATCTATTAACATAACAGTTAAAATTTGACTGTTTATTTTATGAAAGAATAAAACATAACGAGTATCATTATTGACAAACATGGGGATTGTGACTATTTAATATTGTGAATTTTTATTTTGTTATTACAGTGTATGTATATTAATTGTACACAGAAGTAAACATTTGAATGCTGTATGTGATAACTACCTTATAGACTAAAATATAGTGCTAACTATGTTATTTCATAAAACGTAATGAATGAGTGACAAACATAAAGTGTGACATGTAAGGTGTAAATTGAAAACCTGTGCTAAATATTGAAGTTCACTGGTGGCGTGAGAGGGTGCTAATTGATTGAGTAATAGCCGGCACTATTGATTTTATTTTACTTCTGCTTGGTAACTTCAACATAAGATTGAAGTCTAGTATTGTTGTGGCCAAATTTAAACATCATCTTGGGAAATTGTATACTCTTCCTAAATAAAACATTTTGTTCTTTATAGTTTCTTTGCTAAAGCGTTTTACTATTTGGTTTAGAGAGTAGGCCTATAAACATTAGTTACACAATGGGTTTTACAACACAGCTTGGTTTTCACCATCGATGAGAATTAGAAATGTTTTTCTTACCAAGACTTTAAGATTTGTGTTACGACTTTATAATTTGAATCATGCGACTTGATTGTATTTTTAAAAATTATTTACCTTTTAGCATCTGGTTATTTATGAGATTACATTACATATCTACGTATAAAAGCAACATACTTTAGATTGTTTTTATTATTTATTGTTTTACAAGTACATATTAATACTTTCTAGAGTGATTAGATACTTCACAATGATCTCTTATCACTCTTGAATCCATACAATAAAACTTGTATCACACATTTTGTAATAATCACTAATTTCCAAAAAGCTGGTTGTATCGATTAAATTGGTTTACATGTAAGATGTAAGTGTACATATTTATTGATACAAAATTATGTATACTGAAATTGTCAAATAATTTCAAACAAAATTTATGCTTATAAATAGTTAAAAAATTGCTATTAGTCCAATAATTAAAATACATAGTTCAACTGACTTTTTCAGTGTTAATACTAATTAGCTCTTTAGACTAACATCTTTAAAACTGACTTTTACACTATTTTTTCTTAGTCGTTTCCATAAACTGAAGTGATTTCATATTTAGAAATATTTTGTACTGTAATTTGTAAATCATAAAATTAATGTTAGGTTAGTTTTTTCTTAAGGGGTCATGCTAGTTATTCGCGAATTTCCATAGAAAAGATGAGCTATGCAGTGACCCTTATGGTGAGGCCTAAGGTAGGGAGTAGTAAATGAGCACCGATCATGGTCTAAAGAACACGTTTTGGGGTGTCATTAATAATTGTATATATATATATGTATATGTGTTCGACTCTAACGGCCTCATTTCAAGTCCGATTTTGTACACAAGTTGATTGCCTAAGTATCTCGGACGAGTTCTTAGCTAAAAAAAAAATCCAACAACAGAAAGCACGTTTTTGACCGAAAGTAACTATTTTTTGAGTTTTCGTACTAGAGTTATATTTTTTTGAGATTTTATATAAAAAAATAAATGTAGGATATTATTCTGCACATTTTGTTTTTTTACATGACCTTATAGCTCGCTTGGTTCCCCCAAAACCAATCAAAACATAAAATACCATAAAAGTGGGGGCATATTCGAAGCCGTCCATAACCCGAGGCCGCAAGGTCGAGGTGCACATTCGCTTAAACTCTGAAAGCTGGGGGCTTAGGTGAAAACAAATTCTACTAATATATTTTGTACACACAGTCAGCCCCATCGTGAGTAGATCAATTTTCCAAATAGTTGGTTGAAACTCTATACTTAATTTTGAAAATTCACTCAACTCATGCCAGCGGTTCAGCTGCGTGGTCGAAATATTTTTAACTTGTATTATCATAAATTCAATAATTTGATTTCATATTTTTTCAAATCTTAGCTTATATTTAAGTTCTTCACTTATATTTAAAAAGAACTTACAAAACAAAATGTGATCAAATAATAAAGTACGGTGCACATCCTATTAAAGAAGAATCTTGGTATGCAGCAGAGACAATCTCAATTAAAGGCCTAGAATTTAAACAGAAAAAGGAAAGAAAATTTCTAAGGGGAACTGACAATTAATTTGCTTTTTTGTGTTTCGTAGGTATCCGATTCTCTGAAGATGTATCGCGAGATGAAGTAAAGGCTCTGTCTGCTCTTATGACATTCAAGTGCGCTTGTGTGGACGTTCCATTTGGTGGTGCTAAAGCTGGTGTTAAAATTAATCCTAAAGACTACAGTGAACATGAACTGGAAAAAATTACAAGAAGATTTACTCTAGAGTTAGCCAAGAAAGGATTTATAGGTAACTTTAAAATAATTGTTAAAACAAAAGTAAAATACAAGATTATATTAAATAGATTTTAAACATGTATGTTTTTTTGCAAATTTTGTCTAAAATAAAATTTATAAAATTATGTATCAAAGAGTCTGTGAAAATAACAGTACTTTTTACTACACAAAACTAATTTTATTTGAAAAACTACACATTTCACGGTCTATGAAAAGCATTGCTAAATTAAATTTAAAATTAAAATAAATGTAAAACAATTGTTTTTTTTACACTTTCTGAAACTTTTTAGTGACCGTTTTAAGAGGCTACAGAATGTGCTGCTGATTCTTTATTTACTTTAATGTTACGGTAGCTGATTAATTATTTTGTTCATAAGATTAGTTCATTATTATATGATAAACTTACTTTTTTATTTTTAAATCTCTAAATGTTACTTATATGAAGTTCTCTGGCATGTTTCCACTTCTAATACTAAACCTTTTAAGTAAACTTATATTTTAAAGGCAAGTAAAATGTCCTTTAAGCAATAGTAGTAGGAGCGTATGATCATACTTTCAATTTGCACAGTTTAGTCGTCCCTCACTATTCTCAACTACTGAGGTTACAAGAATGTTAATTTACAATACCCTGTTTTCCTCAAATTTTCTGATAATCATTTATTAGTCACTGAATTTCCTAATTTTGAAACATTTACTTCATTGTTTATGAATAGAAAATTACCCCTCTAAATTAAATTTGTTATTTAATATATTACCTGTTTTAATTTCTTTCGTTCATCTTTCAGGGCCTGGTGTGGATGTTCCAGCCCCTGACATGGGTACTGGAGAGAGGGAAATGTCCTGGATTGCTGACACATATTCAAAAACTATTGGTAAGCGTCAATGAATTTCCGAATTATTGTTATAAATAGGGTAGTTATATAGTATCTAGCATCTACTTGGGTGACAAATTCCCAAGTGTTTAAAATAAAATAAGTTAATCATTTTAGGGCCATTGTATTTTTGAAGGACTTACAAAAAAATGTTTTACTTTTAAGTTTCTGTTCTACTTTTTCCATATTGAATCTGTATGCTATTATATATCTTGAAAATCTATCAGTTTGAGTATAATTTTCTGCCAATTCTTGCTTAATCCATTTATATGATTTCGTCGACGCGTTTCGGAGTTCCTCCATTCTCGAGACCTTCTTTAATACTAGATTCATCCGTTTGGAATTCGTCTTTATATACAGCCTAGCCACGCCCCTCCTCCAACCGGTACTGCCTCCGGTTGCACGTTCCGATGGCTACACAAACCTACATGTTAATTTTATTCTTTAACACTTTTAACATTTTCAGATTTTGGCATGTTATTTCTGATTGATTGTATATTTGTTCATTAATAATATTTTCTCCGTTCATCTTTAGTTTAAAAATTTCCATATTTTCCATTATATTTATGGAAAATATAAGCTTCCTTTGTTGCACTGGTGTAAAAGCTTCATTGAGTCTTTCATTTCATTTAGTAGCGTAATTTGATTCTCTTTTTTCGTATTTATATGATTTAATACTTTCTCCAAATCTTGTTTTTATTTTTCATCCCGTTTGGCCTATATATGTTGCGTTGAACTTACACTTTATTTCATATACTCCATTCCTATCGTATAAACCTTTCTTCTATAAACCTACTTAATCAGTTCTTTATAGTGTTGTTCGTATTAAACGCCGCTTTCACATTGTATTCCAAAAAAATTTTTCATTTTGTATGTTTCCTTTCCAGTGAAGGTAAATCCTGCCCAGATATTTTCCCGCTTCTTTGTGACTTCTGTCTTATTGTTTAAATTTTGTTTTATTTTACGAATTAATTTTCTTATTATTCCCTTTTGATAGCCATTATTCTCAGCTATCTTGAATATTGTGTCCAGTTCTTCCTTGTGTGCTTTCCTTTTTAATGGAAGATTATACAACCTATTAATCATGTATCGAAAAGCTTCCGTTTTGTGTTCCATTGGGTGGTTTGAATTGGCATTAATTATATTATCGGTGTATGTATCCTTTCTAAAAGTTCCAAATTCAAGTTGCTTGTTATTTCTTGTTATTTTTAAGTCCAAGAAATTTATCATTCTGTCTTCTTCCTTTTCCACTGTACGGTAAATTTTATAATTTCATGGATTTGATTTATTTCTTGTAATATTACTTCTCCTTTATTATTTTGGCAGTCTTTTATCGCTAATAGTAAGTCATCTACATATCGGATGTATTCCAAGCATTCATGTGTCTGCAAAATATTTTGTATATATTTTTCTTCTAAATGTTGAATGAAAATTTCACTTAATATAGCAGATAATGGATTTCCCATACCTAATCCATCGTACGGCTTGTACACAATGTTGTTAAATTTAAACTGGTTTTGTTGTAGTATAATTGTTAAAGCCTGCATAATCTCTTTGTTTAGTTCTGTATTATTCTGTAGTTCTCTATATCAAAAGAAACTAGTTTATAATCTTCTGAAACTTTCAGTTCTTTTAATTTGTCTGCTACTTCGGATGAGTTTTTTACTACAAATTTGTTTTTAACACTCCCATATTTCCAATAATGTTCGCTATATGTTTTGTCAATTTGTATGCTGGTGTGGTTGTATAATTTACTATAGGCCTGATTGGATAGTTATTCTTATGGATTTTTACTTGTGACCTCATGATTGGTAGGCTAGGGTTTATATTTATATTTTTGTATTAGTTATCATCCAATAAGTTATGTGATTTTTTAATAATATTCCTAACCTCCCTAATATTACTGTTACATGTATTTTCAAATAAATATTAAAATGAAAAAGAAGTTTCTTTTCAACCATACAACTAATATGCTCTTACCTAAATTACAAAATGAAAAGAAATTATCTAATGTTTTTACACAGGTCATCTAGACATCAACGCACACGCTTGTGTTACTGGCAAACCTATAAACCAGGGTGGTATCCACGGCCGTATTTCTGCTACTGGTAGAGGTGTCTTCCACGGTTTAGAAAACTTCATCATGGAAGCTAACTATATGAGTACAATTGGAACAACGCCAGGCTGGGGTGGCAAAACATTTATTGTTCAGGTAATGTTCACGAATATCTTTCCATGAATTGTAGCATAATTTTAAATATTATTTGACTGTAGGTAAGGCTATATTTTTGTGCTTCTAATATAAATAAGTGCCAGTCAGTGGTGGAAGGATCTCATCCACTAGTTGTATTATCTGTTAGTTGGGATATCGTTAACACTCTAAATCATCGCTGTCTAACTTCGAGTGGCCAAGGGGCGCTACAAATCAAATTGCGATTTGAGGGCCACATGCTAAAATACTTTGTATGCGTCTTTATCAGTAATTTTTAATAGGTACAAACAAAGTGTTTGTTTGTTTAATTATTTTATTTAGAAAACAAATAATAATGTATTCAAAAAAATTAGTGGGAATTTTTGGGATGTTGTTTTTTGATAACCGTGAATCAATATTTATTAACATTAATATTTGTTGTTGACAAACGAAGCAACTGAGTAAGTGACTTTTCAGACAGGAAACACCTATATTTTATCTTTATATGTTTCAAGTATTTTGCGTTCGCAGTGATACTTGCTTCCCATTATAAACCCCAAATTCCACAAGTTCGGGTAACGTCATTCTTCTGTCAGTTCATTCCTATTTCGGTAAAAGGATCTCTTTGCAAATCACTTTTCAGATTTTTTTATATTGCCTTTTTCAGGTTTTTAGTATTATTTTTATTTCAGAATTTTTAGTTATTAAGTTTTTTAGTTACAATTCCAGTTGAAGGTCTGCTCTGCTTAGGTTCTCAACAGAAATAGTAAGTGTCTGAGTAAAAGCTGATGAAATTTTTCTGTCTATTTTTTGTAAAGTTGCTAAACCAGTTTTTGAATTCTTCTGCAATTGTATCAGTGTATTTTATATGAGTTAAATATGGAACTTCCTCAAAATTCTTTATTTCTTCAAAGTGCTCTTTACAGCCTAGAAAAAATTTAATATCATGTTGTTTTTCGACGACTTGAAAAGTTTAATTTAATTTTTGAATCCTCTTGTGTATTTAGGATTTACACAAAGTTACATAAATAAAGTAAGCAATTTTCTGATGCTCATCTTATAGCTTCAACAATGCATGGGATGTTAGGTCTGTTAAAAGCAAGGTCTGTTACAAATTTTGCATCTACTATTTGATTTTCCAGTTCCGTAGTGTCTGACTTCACTTTACGGTTGCAAACAGTTTCTGCTGTTAAACCAACAAATATCGGTGTGGAGTAACAAGTTCCCATGTGTAACTTCGTTGAGGCCTTGTATCCATCACAAATGGTCTCACATAGCCTATTTATACTATTGTATTTCATCATTGGCGTAGGAATTACTCACTTTCGTTTTTAGGCATATTTCTATATTTTGCGGGCCGCATTAAACGTTATCGCTGGGTTCATGGTGGACAGCCCTGCTCTAAATGCTTCCCTATTAAGAGGGATTTAGCGCACCTCGTGATCTCAAGACACAATGTATTTACAAATTATACATACTATTTAATATACCACATACATTAATACATGTTCTTATACTTTCACCTTCTCTTAGAATTTTACAGCTGAAAAGGAGCAAGCAATCAAAAATAAAAGTAGTCAAATCACCTGAGCACCATGATCATTCTACCTAGTATATATAATTTTTTATAACGTTAACTTTTACAGCGTGTTTTTCCTCTTGTTTTGTATATTTAATTCAGAACTTATCCTTGACAACCAGTTTAAAGTTTTATTTGCATAGTTTTAAGCTTAAGATTTAGTTAGTTTAGGAACAAGGTTAAGTTTAATTTATTGTTTATATAAGTAAATAATGAGCTGGACTTGTGAGAACAATATAGATGAAATAAAACAATAACACACAATCTCACAACAAATACGTTCAACAAATCAAACGCGCTTCAACGACAAAGTCGCCATCCTCAGTGACAAAGCTACTCAGTGAGTTGTACTCTGGCTTTTGTAGCTTTGTCACTGAGGATGGCGACTTTGTCGTTGAAGCGCGTTTGATTTGTTGAACGTATTTGTTGTGAGATTGTGTGTTATTGTTTTATTTCGTTTATATCCTGTTCACATTTAGATTTAGTAGAATTTTTAAATATCAAGATTAAATTAGGGTTCTTATTAATAGACATTTTAGGTTTAAAATTGTAATTTCAAATCTATGTAGCCACTGTGCTTTAGCTGAATCAAGCAAAAATAACAATTTAGGTTTTTTACATTTAAAGGGCATATTACAGTATCAAAGTTATTCACCAAATATTTATTCAAACTTTTATCAAAGATCCTTGGTGAAATCTTTGAAAATGTTTTTAAGAAAACATATTACACCTGTCCAATTTCCTTGATCAGCTAGGTTATTAACTAAATATATTTTGGAATTATGTTTTGCTTTATTATTTATTAACTATTATTAAAGAATTACAGTTGAAAGATCGTGATTCATATTATAACGGGTTTTAAGATTTCAAAAACAATCCTTAAAACAACTTGTAAATATACTTTTACAATAAAGTAAACATAATCAAAGTCTCTTCAATGTTTTACAAATAACATAAACCTAGGCTAAGCTTATACTGCCAACCCCAATATTACAGACTGCAACACATTTGTATTTTGTTCTAATGGTTTTTGCATTACATCACGGTTTTTGTAGGCATTCGTGTGAATGCTTCACAAACATTCTTCTTTTTCATAATGTAAAATTAAAGTTTTCATAGCTTCAACACTCCATGTCAATTACATCATCGTATTATAAATATAAAAGTAAAGGAACACAAGAAATATATATTATGAAAACTGAAAAAACGTAGCTATATTTTGAGGTTAGGAGGTTACCCGAAAAATGTGTACTATATTAATATTTTAGTACTTTATTCTTATTCTTTTTTGAAAATCTTTGTCAAAGTTTACAAAATGTCAAAGTTTGATGAATAAATTATTTCGTCAAAGAATCGTCAAATTTTTTTGATGTAAAATCTTTGATCAAAGAAATTTGACGTTCATATGATAGTGTAATATGTACCTAAGCAAACAAAATTTACAAACTCATTAACCATGGGTTTTCTTGAATAACTCTTGTCTCAAATTATTAAGGTTGAAATTGTCTACAAAATAGTTCAATCATTTAGATTTTGCTCCCACAAAAAAAAACTATAATGCTAAAGTAGACTAAGTTGTTCATGTTTTGGAACTTAGGTGGTTGAACTCTCTCAGCGCTGGATTAGAACACGTTATCGTTGTACTCAGGGGCGCATACAGGGGGAGGGTCATGACCCCCCCCCCCCAACATTTGTTTAAGACCTGATTTGTATGTTTTTTTTAACCCTACAAGCACCAAATAACACTATAGTGTTGTCTCAGCCTCCCGAGAAAGTGGCAGACAGCACTATTGTATCGTCCAATTGTATTGAATATTTCATCCACTAAAAATTATCCAATCTCAGTAGAACAAAAACCATTGGAAAGGAAATGTTTAAAACATTAATTTTTGTATTTACAAATGTTTGTAAAACGAATATTTACATATGTAATCATCGTTTTTAAATTAAAGTTGTCTAAAAAGATGACAGGGGGTTTCGTCTAATTTCGTCAGAGGGTCCTTTCAAGGAAAATTTGGTCAAAATTGTAGACTTTGTGCGTGCCTAGCACACAAATGCCAAAGCCTAGGGACTTGAAACCAACGGGTACCAGGAGTCTTGATGCCTGCTGCAAAACTCCCGTAATTTCGTCAGAGGGTCCTTTCACAGAAAATTTTGTCAAAATCGTCAACTTTTCGCGTGCTTAGCATGCAAACGCTCCAGCCTAGGGACTTAAAACCAACGGTTAACCGAGAGTCTTAATGCCTGCTACAAAACTCCCATAATTTCGTCAGAGCGTCCTTTCACGCATCTCTACCCCACCTATCTCCCTGTCTATAATTTTTCCAAAATGCTAAACATTGCTTGGATGCATGGTGCTCATAGTGTTAAAAAATAAAATGAATTATTGATATAAGGTTATAACAATCTTAAAGTATTATAATGATTATAATTTCTTCTTTAAATACATGTATAATCTTTGATTTGAATATCTGTTCAGGGTTTTGGTAATGTTGGCCTTCACACAATGCGTTATCTACATAGAGCTGGAGCCGTTTGTGTTGGAGTCATTGAGCGTGATGGATCAATTATCAACTCGGAGGGAATTGACCCTAAGGTATTTGTAACTTTTATAAATGTTTAATAGAATATATTAGAGTAAATACAATAAAACCTTGCTTAAGGGTCGGCTCTAGTAAAACAGAAAGCAACCTGCGACTCCAGCGTAGCGGCGGTAGGTTACGCGGACATTGCTCATCCTAAATCCATTTAAAACCCGAAATTGTTCAAATAGCGTTTTTTAAAAAATACCAAATTCTTGGGGACAAAATTCTTCATCCGAATGGCTTGATAATTTTTCGCTATAATTAATAGTTACATCGTAAAAAAATATTTAAAGTCACCCTATAGCGGCGGTAGGTTACACGGACATTGCTCAGCCTAAATCCATTTAAAACCCGCAATTGTTCAAATAGCGTTTTCAAAAAAATACCAAACTCTTGGGGACGAAATTCTTCATGCAAATGGCTTGGTACTTTTTCGCTATAACTAATAGTGACAACATAAAAAATTATTAAAAATTAATTTTTTAAATTGTTAATAAATATTAAACAAAACGTTTTTTCTTAATTTTGGAAAAGCCATTTGCATGCGTATTGACCATAGCTTTAAAATGACATATCGTTCATAATTATCCTATCAAAAATAAAGGAAAAATATGGATTTTAATTTAACATTGGTCTTATGGAGTGTCAACCAACATGGCCGACAGCTTAAGTTACTCGATAAAAAAGTTACTGTTATTAAAGTATTTTGTTAAAGTATATCAGCTCTCAAAGGTGGGTTTTAATAACTGTAGTAAGTATTTGTAAACAACATTTTATTTTTAGTGTACAGTATTTATAAAATATTTGGGTATGTGTAAAATCCGTAGGAAAGGAATAATGCTCAATTTGAATTTAACATACTGACAGTGTCGAAAATGTTACCAAATAGCACCAACATCCCAATCCTGATGATTCATTGACCTACCTTCCTCACTGCACTTACATAAATTTTGTTTTATGGAGCATGATCCTTGTATCCTGCCAAGCAGTTCAGTGACATAAGCTAACTGACGTTAATAAGTTTATTTAATTTTAGTTTATTACAATAAAAATTAGTTTTAAAATAAATGCTAATTATAATTTGTTAAACTAAATAGGTAAATTACTACAGTCAAGTTTTCATTTTATCATATGGATGAAGATTATGTCTGTTGAATGAGCTTTAACTGTATATTGAAATAAATTGCAGCAGTTTAAGAATATTGTATTTACTGTTGTAATAAATAATTCTGTACTTTTGATTTTAATATGTAAGCTAAGATCACCTTCCTCTAAAATATTTATTCTCGAATATTACCACATCTAAGTTACAATACCAGGTGTGCAAAAATGGCACATGAATTTATTTGATGTGCATAGAAATAGTGGAGGAGGATTGTCGGAGTCCACTACCAGCCATCTGTAAATAAGATGCAATATCCAGTTTTATTTAAAAAAATAATGATTTAGTTATTTCTGTGAAACGACTTTTCCACTGACAATTCAATGTTGCGCTTTCTGGAGCTAACTCTGATCGCAACTTGATACTTTGATGAGTTGAATCATTTCAAACAACTGGATCAGTTGTTAATAATCGTCAACTCCCCCAGTCAACCCCCTCCTCACACAGCTTGAACTGCACAAAATATGAAGAATGTGAGAGCATCGGCTCTTCAGAGTTGTTTCCACCAGTATCAATATATTTATGTACTTTTTAACTTAGAATCACCTTATTTCGAAACAGTAATTTGGTAATTTATAGTTCTGCAGTAATCAATTTTGTATTTTCATGATACATGAATACATAAATAAAAAACAAAGAATTTTAATAATATTACATACTGTAAACATTATTATGTAAAGGATTTCTGTCTAATAAATTAATAGTCGCATAACCTTATGATAATAATATTAGATTTTAGTTTATGTTTAAACTAAATTTAAACTTTTTTCAGAAACTAGAAGATTACCGCAATGAAACTGGTACCATTGTTGGATTCCCAGGAGCTCAACCTTACTCTGGAGAGAATCTGATGTTTGAACCTTGCGATATTTTTATTCCAGCTGCTATAGAAAAGGTCATCACAAAGCAGAATGCTCACAAGATTCAGGCAAAGGTATGATTCAGTACAATTATGATTTCTTATATTGTATTGTCAAAATTATATTTAAATTTTGACAAAAATTAGTTAATGTTTAACACACTAAAAGGATAAGATTTCTTTTTACCAAACTCCTAAAATATGTTATTTTATTGATAAACACAAATACCTGAACATTTACCATGATATCTTCTTTAGAGTGAAACCTATTAACTAATTAATTGTTAAACTAAACTATTTATGAGTATTCAGGCACTTTCCCCTACCACTTTCTTAATTCCGCCAATATGTCTTGAAAAAATAAGAGAAAATTTTCTTACGATTTGCATGCAATATTCAAACAAAAATATGGTGTACAAACTATCAAGTAATAAAGTTAAATAAGTTAAATATTTTAAAAATATTAGTTTTTAACAAAAACTGTATTAGTTTTATTTTAGGGTCATCAAAAAGATTGCCAGTATTTTAAAAATCTGGTTAGTGTATTGAAAAGATTGTTGTGTTAACAAAATGTTTTAAGCATAATGATATATTATGTAATGTAGTTAAATGTTGAGTTACAATTAATATTTTGAACACACATTCTAATAAAAACAACTTGTATTCGGGAAGCATTTATCAACAACAATATCATTACTTCAATGACAGCTACAATAGTTAGAATATTATAACTTTATATAACAATGTTTCACAAAGTAATATTGTAGTTTTTGTGGGAAACTTTATCCATAATTCAAGTCAAACTCAACTGTAAAGTTTATAGATAGACAATAATTTAAGCAATATCACTGATATATGCTGACCTTACAGTTTTACAACACTTATGTTTATGGATTTAGATTATTGGAGAAGCTGCTAATGGCCCTACTACTCCAGCAGCTGATGCCATTTTGATTGAGCGTAACATCTTAGTAATTCCTGATCTGTATATCAATGCTGGAGGTGTGACAGTCTCTTTCTTTGAGTGGTTGAAGAATCTTAACCATGTTTCATATGGTAGATTGACTTTCAAATATGAGAGAGAGTCAAATTATCACTTATTAGGTAAGTGATAGCAATTGATGAAATTGTCCATAAAGAAGAACAAGAAGTACATATTTAAGGGATGGGCAGTCACTCACCACTCCCAAGCCATTAAAAATTAAACATTGTATTTTGTACTGTTAAAAGGTTTTAATGGATTAACAAACCAAAACTGTATTTTTTTTTACTAAACATATATGGAAACATGCTACAAGTATTTACTACATAGTTTGAAAATTATAAGTAACAAATATTTTTACTTTTTTACCTTGAGGCTTTATTGCTAAAACACATTTTCAAAGATATCTAGTTATTTTTGCAAGGTATATGAAAATAATCTATATATTTAAAACCGTAAGGAAAAACAGTTGGACAGTTCGTCTGAGACTTCTACTGGGCCGATTTACATGCGAGTTTTACCAAAACAAAGGTTTTCGGTCCTATATTAGCAGGTTTTATTTATATTTTGAAAATATTTACGTTAAATGGGTCAGAAATGAAAAATAGATTTTTCTTATGGAGATTTAACATGGGAGAAAAAGTCAACTTTTTCAATCCTTTGGACAGTTCGTCTGAGACTTTCACTGGACCGATTTACATTTAGTTTATACCAAATAAAAGCAGAACTTTTCTATATTAACAGGTTTTATTTACGTTTACGTAATCTTAATTTCTTAAATAAAATATCAACATTTCCAAACCTTTGCAATGATTTTATTTTACAGTTCTTCAATCAGCTGATTGGTAAAGAAACAAAGTATTTTGTCTAACAACAGAAGAAGAGCAAACGCTCATATAATACAACAGCTGATTTATCATCTGTACAAAACCTATCGTAGATTGTATTTTGGGGTTATGTTAACAATTACAATAAATTCATCAATAATGTAATTCTTCTGAAGTTGATTTTTTTTAAATATGAGTTATAAAATTAAGGTAGGCTATAATATGTTATAAGATTTGCTTTGAGGTTATAAAGTGAATATAAATACAACCTTTTATCAACAATGAATTTATTCATTTATACAAATTTATGGAAGATACCCATTCCTTTAACTTCGGAAACATACGTACATCTTCGTATAACAGATAAATATATTCCAGTATTAATTTCTTTATTATAATATTAATAACTTCTAAATCATTTGATAATCAATATGAAATAAAAACCAACATGTGTATCTTATTTTGATATATAATTAAGTCCTACATAAATACAACATTTTACAAATAGGCCTACAGTTTTAAATTGCAATATTTTTCATGGTAGTTGGCAACTGTATTATTTATGCAAGGTAGTGGGTTTTTCTCCTTTCTTTCCTATTTGTATTGATATTCCAAAAAAATAGATTATGTGTATAAAATAAGTAAATTAACTGATTGTCGAATCCAGTTTTTCTTCTTTAACTTTGCTACAAGAAAAATAATTGGAAGGAAATAGCAGTTTAAAAAGTACATTTTATACATGTTTCGCACCATCTGCCTAGGGCTCCATTCACCACGAAAGATGTATCCTCCGAGTATCGACAGGCAACAACAGTTCTGTTAAACTATGTATATATTTTAAGTAAGGCCTAGACTGAACCAAAATAAATAAATAATGTTTATTGTTGATTCAGTAATACGCTGTAGTCTCTAATATTTCCATTAACAGTTTATATCAAATTTTAAATCAATTATTAGTATTTCTAATTTTTAGGTTAGGTTTTTTTAAAGTGTAGCCCTGAGCCTTGCTGACTTCACAACGGGTTCCTACGGCGCACACCGTGTTCCAACAGGGGGGTTGGCGTGCGGAGCACGCATGGGTCTCTCCTAGTAATCATTAAAAATATAGAATATATAAAATACAGTTTTTTGATCTAGGTTTTTATTCCAGACAAACAGTCTCCAAACATGTTTAAAGTGAAATTGAAACTGCATTTGTTGTCGGTAGGCCTACTAAAATCAATGTATTATGAACTCTATTTTCAAACATATTTTAAGATATTATTTTGAAACTTATTATATAAGATTCATGCAAACTCATAAATAATTTGTTGCTATTATGTAAATTTTCTAATTGATATCAAGCAAAACTTTCAAAAAAGAATTTATTTCATACTGATCGCAGAACATGTACCTGTTTTAATTTTACTATAAACATGTGTTAAAAATGGAACCGTATCCATGGGCTATTAAGACTATTATTTTTGTTAGAGGGAAAACACTTACTGCAAAGGCATACAGTGTTCACCTACACTATACTTTCATCTGCTTTTAGAATACATTTCTTAACAACTTTACTTCTATCAATATTAACATGATAAAGGATCTGATAAGTATATCAATTGTTTTAGTGCCAATGCTAAATCCAGCTCTAGTATTTTGGAAAATATTCATCTAACAGAATAATATTAGATACAAAACCTGCAAAAATTATAGCTTTTTAATGCTATTTTATGCACCTCGTGCCATAATGCTATATCTGTGAAACAGATACTTGCTTCTTTAGAGAAATCTTGAGGTAAAAAACTGAATACAATATTAATTGTTATGTCAAACTTAAGAACTTATTGTTACAATTTAGTCCAGTCAACGAAAAATTATAGAGGGAAATGGAAGGAATGCAATTGTTGACATTGTGACATTGTTTGGACTAGTTAGGATGTAAACATACTAAAAGTCCCCACTTCTAGCAAGTGAGCGGGGTGCAGGGGAGCCTGTAGAATTTCAATTTTTTCGGTATTTCATTTATATCTCGAAAACTTTGCTTCTTAGCGATAAGACCACTCTGTACAAAATTAAAGCTCACAAAATGTGCTACAAGATTGATTCTTTTCATTTTTTCGCTACCTCGCATAGTTTCCCAGATACCCGCTCTCCAAATTCGCTTATTTTTGAAAAATAAATTTTCCCCGCATTTTTTGTCTTATTTGGCTAACTATCTTTTTAGGCTTTCGTCCTACGAAAAAGTTATGACGAAGGAAGTTGTAGAAAGTTAAATTTCCTTCAAGAAAATATGATATTTTACGGTATTATCTTCAACCATTCAAAAGATGGAGCAATTTTTACTTTACTTGTAAATTTTGTTTGTTTAGTATTTTCCTTTTTCATTTTAACCAAACTTAACATGGGTGAACCTTTTCTTTTGGATTGGAAATTACATTGAAATGTTAGTCTGCGGGAACTTAGTATCTGCTTGCAGATTTACGTTATTTTTAAGTATGTGGTTTACATGTTTAGTTTTCACGTTTTAATCAATTTACATATCAGAATTTTACATTTCTATATAAAACGTAATTTATATTTCTAACGGAACTATTTCTTTGTTGTGTCATGAAATGTTCAAACTACCAGCATTCTGCGCATTAATTCTAAATATGTCTAAATATGTAAACAGCAAATATGACAGTGTCTGCCTTTAGATAACTGATTTATTGTACAAAATATTTCTTTTTATGACATAGCTAAATTTGTTTTAAGGTGTTTACAATATTTATATAAAGTTTAATAAAGCTAACAATATATTTTTTTATGAAGGTGTAATTAATTCTGTGATGACTTGTGTAGTGAATGTACTTCGTGTGATATGTAATGTGAATTGGGGTTTCGCTTAGCCTAGGCTACATTGTTCTTAAAATATTTTGCAATTTAACATATATTTTAAATGACTCATAATCACGTTTTATTGATCTACTAATACTCTTTGGGTTATTTATTTATAGTGGTCTATTGACATTTTAATGTTAAAATTAGGTTTTCGACTGTATTGTAACTATGGCAGACGTACAGTATAACTTGGGTAATCTAGGCTACATGATAGGCGATGATTTCTAAGTAGTAACATGGCAAATAGTATTGAATGAATAGACACAGATTGTTTACCAGTTTTATTTTCTGCAACAACTTTACATTCTACTTTTACAGTAGTTATGGTCTTCATTCATTTTTACTTGTTTAAGTCATATACTATTATACCCGTAATTTGTTTTTAATGTTGGTATTTTGTCTGATTGTTTGTTCACAAATACAACTACAAATACATAAATACAAAGAATAAATATAACGCACATTTTATTTAATTCTTAAACCAATAGGCCCCTTGGGCCAAGGGTTGAAAACAATGCTGTATGCTATATTCATACACAAACCTTAATTATATGATATTGTCAATGATAACAGGTAAAACTTAAATAACTTGAGCATATTTATTTAAAAAGTGTAATATTATTTGGAAAGACGTTATTTTTATAATATCTACTTCAAATAGAATTAATTTATGGTAATCAAGAAAACATTTGTCCTGAAGTTGTACTTTATACCTCTGGCATAGTTTTGTGGTTTTGTTTGTACACTGAGCACGTCTTTGCCTTGGTGGTTTTGGAACAATAAAGTGTCCACTGCTTTGGTTCACTACATTTGATGGTGTTATAACGTGTGACTTCAATGGACCTGGTAAAATTCAAGGAGTACCAAACACTGTAAAACACCAAAAACATTTTCATGGATTTGACTTCTTTCAAGGGACACTATTTGGTTCCTCTGACCGTTCGAGTTATGTTTAATTTTGATCATTAGATTCGGTGATGTGAAGAAAATTATCACAATAGATTGAAAAATGAACTTCTTTTCTTTTGAAACTAAGCTAGCATGAACATTTTCCCCCAGTCTGCTAACTCTGGCTACTTCTTCTTTTTATACCTTCATATAAATCAACGTTGAGGCTTTAGCGAAGTTGATTGCAATTATCCAAACTATGAAACCAAAACTATTAAGTTTGCCCTTATGTTCTGTCTGCAGTTGTGGCAACCAAAATAGAATATCATAGACCCAATATGTAGGGTAAACAGGGTGATCAACTCAAGGAGGCCACCATTGGGATCTGAGAAAGTATTAATTTTACCGTTTAGCCGCTAGGAGCGCTGAAAGATTCAGAAACTCTTATTTCAACAATTATTAAAGAGGCATATTTTACCATTTGCAAACAATAAAATTTAACTCAAAGTACAATATTTTGTACAGTGGAATGTTAAAAACCTGTTGTAATTTCACAAATACCTTATTTTATACAAAAAACTTACTTAAATTATTTTAAAAAATCGCTAACACAACCACTGTGTATTGTGTAAGTGCAAGTACAGCTCGCTACAGTATAGCAACAGTAAAACATGATTGTGTTGCTAGGCAATAACCAGCTGTTACGTTCTTGCAAATTTTAACTTTTGTTTTTAGCTTGTCTAACCTAGTAATTGCTTTCTTACCGGCATTAGTACTGTTAACCAGTGTCTGTCATAGTTTTGAATAACAAATTTATATTAGTTTTATTTCATTTTAGTTTATGTATACTTGAAATATTTTTGTTTAGTTGTTTCTTTGAAAAATTAGGTTATAGTGAATCCTGCTCTTTGTTTCAACTTTGTTTTATGTTGTAAATATGGAGATTACTAACATTGAAAAAGTGGACATGTTGGAAATTTATTTTCTATGTGGAAAGAACAGTTCTTTGGCAGCAAACCGCTATACTGAAAGAAACCCAGATAGGGCAGCACCTAACCGTTAGATAGACTGGTTAGAACCACCTAACAAGACTAGTTAGAAATCTAAGATTTAATGGGTCTTTTGTTAAGAATCAACAATAAAAACTAGGAGTTGTGACCAAAGATGTTGAGGAAAGATATCTTAGCATATTTTGTGGTTCACCCCAAGGCCTCAATCAGAAAAGTAGCATGTCTGTATCACCTGTCATTCGGAAAACAATACAAAATGTACTTTGTAAGCACAAATACCACCCTTACAAGTTTAAGCCCGTTCAAGCTTTAATGCCTGGAGATGAAGGTAGAAGGCTTACGTTTTGCGCTTGGCTGGCTGAAGAGTTTATTAACAACTATGGTTTCTTACATAGCATTATTTGGACATTGGAGACCAATTTTTCGAATAATGGCATGTTTAACCGTAAAAAACAACCATTACTTGTCAACAGAAAACTTTCTGGTTGTAAGAGAGTGTGATCACCAAGTTAGATTTCCATATTGCTGGTGCACCATATTGGGTAATCTTGTCTTGGCTGTACCATGGGACTCTTACAGCAGTTATTAGAACATGGTACCATGGGTAGCGACCTTCAGTTATTAGAGGAAGTTTTGTTGCTCGCTATTGATGATTTGCCGCTGAATGTGAGAATGCAACTTATGTTCCAACAAGACGGAGCACTGGCACACAACGCTTAAGGATCCGCCAATTTCTGAATGGTCACTTCCTAGATAGAGTGGTTGCCACAAACGGTAATGTAGCTTGGCCAGCAAGGTTAACCTGGACCTAACCCCACTAGATTTCTTTCTGTGGGGACACTTGAAGGATACACCGATAGGTATGCTTCGGTGGAAGAAATGTGCAACAAAGTGATGGTTATTTTGCATAACATTCACCATAACACATTAGCACGAGCCGTAAATGACTTGCACAGGAAGGCGCACAAATGCATTTATGAAGATGGACACTTTGAAAACCTGCTTTAAGTCATAATTAATTAAGTCATCTTGACTGCCTTTTTGTGTCCCAAAACATTTTATTGCCATGACACAAAGAAGTCTCTTACGATATAGGAGAAGAAATCTGTAAAAACAGTACAGTTGTCATATAAGCTATTTAGCAACTTTTAACAGTAATTTCAGTAATTTTTTTGTATAAAATAAAGTATTTGTGAAATTCCAACAGCTTTTTAACATTCCATTGTAAAAAATATTGCACTTTGAGATAAATTTTATTGTTTGTAAATGGTGAAACATGCCTCTTTAATAATTATTGTTGAAATAAGAGTATTGAAATTTTCAGCATTCTTAGCGGCTAAACGGTTAAGTTTATTAAAAAGAACACCAAGAATAAAAAAGTCTTAAAATTGCATGTAAAACCCAAATCTGTCATAAAAAATAGAGGTTTCCATAAGAAATTTCAAAGTTGACCGCCATATTGGAAAATATTTTAACTACATATTTTTTAATTTCTCAAAAAACAATGAAAGGTTCCCCATTTAAAGTTTGCTGTAAAATTAATACTTTCTGAGATCTCAATGGCGGCCTCCTTGAGTTGATCACCCAGTATATGTTGCGATTTCTTACTTTTAGCAGACAAAAATGGTTAAAATTCCTGCTCAGATTTAAAACAAAGTTCAGATCCAATTAGGATTTAAATATCCCAACTTTTCCAATAATTAAATAGTTTTTCTTGCTGAAGATTTCTAAAATATAGTAGTGCCCTCTAATCCAACTTTTACAAAACTGGACCATTGGTCGGATAACAAATATATTTGTCAAAACATAATGGCTTAACATATATAAAAGCAATAAATGCTACAATATCTAGGGTTCAAATAAAAAGAACAAATAAAAGAGTATAAAACAAACAATTTCTCTTGAAAATCAGAAGGTTAAATCGTCACTTACTCTAATGACACTCAAAGATTTAAATACAACACTTGTATTTACAACACCTTCATCGATTTATCAACTCCAAACAAACACAAAACTAATTGAGTAGTCTATAAGTGAACGAACAAACAATACCTCTAATATAAAATCTAACTAAAATTAAGCCATTAATAAAATAAATGGATAAATACAATAAAAACACTATTTGGAAATGTATGAGAAAAAATATTCACACCATTTTATGAACATTACCTCAACTGCAATCGACATCTTCTGCTTGAAAATGCATAAAGCATGTGCCATAAATTAAAGAGATATGAAAGACAATCAAATGTTGGTGTCTTACTCATGGAAATGGTAGTGAGTCAATTCCCGATAGGTACCTTAAACACAAACTCTATTTTTTGTTCTGCCCATGCGGACAAATATCATTTACATGATTTGGAAATTACAGAATTGTAATGAAATCTGGTTTAAAACCTGTCGGATATAGGAAACATTTCCATTTCCAGATTTCAAATATAATTACCTGAAAATTAGATTAGAAGTACTGGGGTTTAAGTAAGCAAACATGAGTGTTGAACTTGCAATTGTTGTCTGTTTTTAGAGTCTGTTCAGGAATCATTAGAAAGAAGGTTTGGACGTGTCGGTGGACGAATTCCTGTAACTCCATCAGAAGCATTCCAAAAAAGAATCTCTGGCGCTTCTGAGAAGGATATAGTGCACTCAGGTTTAGACTATACCATGGAACGATCGGCTAGAGTAAGTGGTTTTATTATAGATTAAATAAACTTATTCCTAACACAACATTCCAACATTGATTACTATAGGATGCCTAAAGTGAAAATCATGAAACTAATTTCCGGTAGTACGTTATTAAATATATGCATGGTCTTGTAGCTGGAAGGTTAGCTTTTCTGGCAAAAAGGATTAAACTAACGGGTTCAAATCTGGGTAAAGGTCATTAAAGTTTGTGTAGTAGGAATATAAAATTAACTTTTAAGCAATGATAGCCCGATTGTGATTTTTGCCTTAAAACCTGACAAAATTTACAATTATGACCAACTTTTTATAGAAGGTTTAAATATTTAGAATAAGCTTTGAATACATAGCCTCGAAATGAATAACTGCTGTGTAAGCAACGTTTCTTATAGAAACAAGACAGTTCATAATTAAAAATATTCTAAAACATGTCCACAACTTTTTTTCTAATGGATAATGTCTAATTCTTGTTTAGGTGTGTTTTGAGGCTCTGTTTGTTGTCCTTGTGTTAAAATAAAATAGTATTTTTTCCAAACTCTATTTTAAATTTAAACTGAATATGTTCAGTTTTTTCAAATCTATTTTAAGTAAAAACAGTATTTGCCGGTATGATTGTATTTTTTATGGTATTTTGTACTCTTTTATATAAGTAACTCGCACAAATTAATTATAAATTATGACACAAATATGAATGTTGAGGATTAATATGTTGGATAAGAAACAATGAAGATGAAAACCACGTTATTAAAACAATATTTATATAAGTTTATAATTTTATTAACTGATTTCACCTGTTTTCAGGCTATCATGAAAACTGCCATGAAGTACAATTTAGGTCTAGATCTTCGAACAGCTGCCTACATCAATTCGATTGAGAAAATTTACACAACTTATAGAGATGCTGGTCTAGCTTTTTAAGAATCTCACTCTAACGAGTATAAAAATCAATAATTATTTCATATCAAGTAATTGATTCTCATTCCTGTTTTTCTATAGGCTTAAGTATCAATGACTCTTGATCCAACAAAAATAGTTGAAATGTTTCTGTTGTACTTACTTAGTTGCTAACTTATTTTAGCACTAAGATTCTGTGTGCTTATAATTTGATTTCCATTAAGATAGTAATAAGTAAAACTAATGTATAAGCTAAATTAAGATATGCTTTTAATTTGTTATGCATTGCTTTTATTCAATTCTTCTTAATTCGTTCAAATCTGTGAATTGTGAAGTCATGTATTTTTTATTTCAATCAATATTTTGTTATAAATAGCAATAATTGTATTGGTATGCTGTATATCATTTTATATTTTTAGTTTTCTTTTATATTAAATTTTTGCATCTTGAAGTTATCAAAAATAAATTAAGTAAGCAATTATAAATAAATGTTGTAGTGCTTGCTTTTACTATAAATACAGTAGAAAATCTAAATTAATTTCTGCATAAAATGCAAGTTATCATAAACCACAAGTAGTGTTATCTAGCTAGTATAATTATTAATTTTATTGCTGCACTACACAGCTAGTGTTTTATTTGTTACCTTTTTGTTTTATTTCTTTAGTCAAATACCTCATATTTATAAATTATGTGTGACAAATTAACTATATTTAACCATATACTTTTACAAATACGAAAAAAAGTGTTATGTTTTACACATTTTGTTGTATTTAAACTATTTTGTATTTTTTAAACAAATATTTGAATATTACAGTTATTGTTAATAACTCTAAAAACCTCAATAAAACTCAATATATATGTTATATTAGTTCTACTTAAGTCATTGCATTTTAATTTACATCATGTTTTAAAACAAAATGTATCTTAATTTTAATTATTTGAGGATTATTTAGAATCTTACAACTATTTAGATTATTTTTCCAACTATGTTACATTAAAAATAAGTAAAGCAATTTTTGTTTTATGAGTACTTAAAGTGCATTTAATTCATTTACTAGTTATACTTGTTTATTTATGCAAGATCATGAACAAATACAATCATTGTACATGTATACAATAATTATATTAATTTACTTGTTCCAACAATTATTTTGTAATTAATTAAATATTAATGTACCCATAAGATTTGAATTAAAACTTGTTAACATTCCTTATAGAATTGATGAGTTCTTATAACCTTACTTTGATTTATTTGACCAAATATGGTTGAAGTGTTAACAAAATGTTACTGTTGTAACATTTTCATGGATATTTCTAAATTTAGGTTTGTACAGATAAATGTTAGACATAAAGTTTACCTTATATTTATTCAAGATCTTTAACTACGGTACAATATTTGAATTTTGTGTTAATCGATTGTTTTATACAATAGAACTTTAAACATCAAATTTGTTCTATAATTTCATGACATAAAAATCTTTTTTTAATTAATAGTTTAAAAAATATTATGATAACTTAATGGTAGCAAAATCAAGTCAGTCTGTTAAGATACATCTTTTTAACACAACAGTAATTTCACAATCTGCCAAAATACTTAACATGAACAAACAAATAAGTGCAGTTTAATCTATACAGGTGAAAAGTTTAGCAAAACTTACAATATCAATTCTTAGTAAACTTTTGTACAGTAGACTCTAAAGACCTCTTGGAATAACAAAATGGTCTGTAAAAAGGAAAATAGCTCAAATGCTTTTGTATAAGCTCTAAATGTTTACATTCTTTCTGCTATTTTGATTACATTGCTGGATGTCGTGATTCCTTTCTTTGTGTGTGATGGTTGAATTTTAGTATCTCATTTCTGGGAACAGTATGAGTCAATTCCTGGGAGGCGTATGGTTAAGAGGAAGTCTACTGCATCAGAAAACTTTAACATTAAAATGGAATTTTCATATAAATAATACAATGACATGTATTTTCTTTCTATAAATATAAAATCTTCCTTAAACAAGCTATAATAGAGGCTATAAACTTAACTTTACAGAGGAGGTTGTAGTGCTTGTTTATAAACAGCAGACTTGGGAAAGTTAACCAAAATATTTAACTGATTAAAGTTAAAGTTAATGCCCGAAAAAATAACTGATTAAAGTTAAAAGTTGAAATACGGTGCAACATAAGATTTTCAGTCAAAATAAGACTCGAAAATATCACAAAAATATTTTATTTAAAACATAGGTAACATTACAAATCAGTCTGATGTATAATAATAAAATCACAGTTAGAGTAACATAACAATCATTCAAATTAAAAATATAATGAAAGCAAGAATTACTCAGTCAAAGTCACAAACACAATCAAATTACTAATTAAAATACTACACTAGACCTAACTCACTATTAAAAATAACTAACTCAGTAACTAAACAAAATCTAAACTGTCAATCACTATATAACAGGGCTAAACAATTAACCAACTTATTACAAATAAACAAAACGATCCACCTTTAATGGCATGCATATGCCTCTATACCCAAGAGCTAATTGAATGACACTGACGGGCGCGACGGCATTGTTGTTTGTTTATGCTAGCGCTAGCTAGTTCTATCTTTAGATACCCAACCCCTTCCGGCCGGCCAATAACCCAAACTAAGGAATGTTGTCACGCCAGCCCCACCCACCTGGCCAGCATTTCCATAACCTGAATATTTTCGCTGTCGATCATTAAGACATGGTGACAAATCTTTCCAGGCATCCACCAAATTAACTGACGTTAGTTTTAATCGTTAACCAGTATTTTAACGACTAAGAGTTAATAGTTAATCAGTTTTAAAACTAACGATTAAGTTACAAAATTTTGTTTGTTTAATATTTTTAACGATTAATTTTAATCGTTAATCCCAAGTCTGATAAACAGGGTATGCCCATTTCAAATAATATACATGAAGCAAAAATTAAGATGAGGATTAAGTCTTGTACTTACTCAATAATCGCCCAATAAGTGATTGAAATTTTTTTTTCAATTCCGAAATAAAAAAACATGGCTTGGGCACTTTCCCACTTATTTTAAGTAAGAAATGTAGGAAGGAATTATTTTAATTTTATGGTGCTAATTTCTCAACAGTTACATTTCTAAAATTAAGTTACTTT
Organism: Philaenus spumarius; assembly: GCA_018207615.1. Classification (NCBI taxonomy): domain Eukaryota; kingdom Metazoa; phylum Arthropoda; class Insecta; order Hemiptera; family Aphrophoridae; genus Philaenus; species Philaenus spumarius. The sequence continues at coordinate 136,668 of JAGFPH010000504.1, forward strand.
TCTTTAGAGTTCATGCTGAGTTTATACTTTGACAAAGTATAGTTGACATTTTTTTCTAATGAATAGGCCTATGTGTGGCAAATATACATATCAACGTGTTCGGAAAGAAGTGTAAAACAATAAAAACTACAAATAAAAAATTTATTTACTACAAACAAGGTTCCCTAAACTCCATGTTGAAGGGGCTTTAAATTAAGATATTTATTTGTGTATGACTTTATCCTTCCTGCCATAAAATCTAACGTGAAGGGATAGTTCCTCGACACCGCCAATGTCTATAATTTCATCTGCCATAGTAAACACAATATTTCATTGTCCTTGATTTGATTACAAGATCATTACAAAGAACTTTAGCAATCGTCTATCATCTCATTTTGTACTTCATGTGATATACCAGTTGTATGTCTTGGAGCAGTTCAAAAGTTTTGTTTATAAAAAATGTATTCAAAATCGTCGTCCACGGTGTTCACTCAGTACAAAAAGTCTGCCATTTTTATCTAGCTTTTAGTAATATTAAAGAAAAAAATGTATTTTTCTTAATACAGTGTACAGTAAGTACTTCGTAACTTATTTTTTTTAAATATGTAAATTTGAAGAATTATAAACAAAACTGTTTTTTTTTTTTGCAAAAATGAAAAAAAATATAGTGCGGATTGTCCTGTGACCGTGCCGACAAATAAAAGGTATTTTTTAAGTGTCAGGACATATAAACCAATGTGAAAATAAGCATTTTGAATTTTAAGCTCTTATTTGAGGACACAAGAAAGCCTTAAGGCGCTAAATGCACGCGCAAGAATGATCCCTAAGACTGAAGACGGATTCATTTGTGTACTTTCTGTGATCCGACATTCACGTAAACAAACAAAAAATAAGTATAAAACCAGCTTTGGATTAATTGCATTGATTTAATGATATAACCCGGAAAGCTAAGCTGGTGGATTTAAATATGATAACTTTGCTCTTTATTCCTTAAATTAATTTCTCCTCTTTTTCGAAGGGGGTGACTGACTGTCTGGCAGCGCCCATGATATGTTGTCTACCATGTTTCTATGCAAAAATATGGCCCCCTCTAGATGCACGGTATATGTCTATGCGGTATTCAATTTCATCCCAAACATTTGCAAGCGTGTCTTGAGTGATTGACTCGACGGCTGTTGTAATGTGGTTCTTCAGTTCAACCATTGTCGCTGGTAGAGGAGGTGTCTTTTACAAACCCCCACTATCTTTTATCACAAACTGTAAGGTCCGGTGACCTTGGAGGCCAGTGATGTAGCGCGGAGTTGTTATGTGCAGTACGACCGATCCATCTTTCAGGATGCCTATCATTTAAAAACTCTCAAACCAGATGGTTCCAGTGTGGTGGGGCACCGCTCTGCTGGTATATGCTGGTTCTGTGAATCTGTTTCCAACTGAAGGAAGAGATAGTATTCCAACATATCAACATATCCCGTAACAGTGTTCTCTGCAAAGAAAAAGGGACACCTTATTCCGAGAGATTGCATAAAAAACATTAACTTTTGGAGAGTCTCTCTCATGCTGTACAATTTCCTGTGGTTGCTCTGTGTCCCATATTCTCACATTGTGGCTGTTAACCTTTCCATTCAAATGGAAAATTGCCTCATCACTAAAAACAATGCGTGGTACAATTCATCACCGTCTACCAATTTGATAAGGATAAACTCACAAAACTTAATACGTAGTTGTTTCTTGTTTGTCACCTTCATGCAAAGCTTGTAGTAATTGTATCCTGTATGGTTTCATATGCAAAAGTCGGTGCAAAACACGCCAGACAGAGATTGAAGGAATATTTAGTTCCCTACTAGCATGGCGAATTGATTTTTGTAGGCTACAGACAAAACTTTTACGGGTGCATTCGACATCTTCATTGGACACACTGGGACGACCTGATGATTTGCCTTTACATAGACAATCTGTATCACTAAATTGCTTATATCATCTTCTTATGCTCTGGGCAGTAGGAGGTTCGACACCATGTGTGGTACGAACTTCACGTTACACTGAAATCACAGACTCGCAACTAACAAAGCGCAAAACACAAAAATGCTTTCTGTTGTGCAGACACCATTTTGACAACTACTGAGCTGGGCGTTGATAGAAGCGCGCTGCTGCGACCTGGCGGAAACCATATGAAACTTCAGAGTTTTCTCCTTCTAACAGTACATTGTTCGATCACATCAGATTCATAGCTGAATAGCTATGATTTTTTGAAATCAGATGACTTTTTGAAACACAGTTAGGTTGGCTCTACCTCTATAAGAGGTAATGGAGAGAGTGTGATTTACAAAAAAAAAGTACCTATTATAAAATATTGTTCAGAATAAAACAAATTTTCAAAAAAAGTCATTCCATGTAAAATCAACATTTACAAAACTCAATTCAAACATTTTACCTGAATCATCCTAGATTTTAATGAAACGTGGCACCAAACTTTTTTGATATTGATAAAAAAAATTTCAAGATCATACCATAAACAAAAATAAATAATATTTTATATATAATTATAAATTAATATAATTAATTATTACAACGAAGGTAGTATAATTAAAGGGAAAGAACTAATCATTCCTTAATTCTGATGTGTTAGAATAAGAAGCGAGCACAAGACGGATATAATAGATAATTATATTAATTTATTAAAGTGACTTGGATACCACAGAATGGATTATAAATAATATATTGAAAATAAAAAATATATATATTATTGCCTTGCACCTAATGTAATTGAGCTTTAGAGGAGGTTTAATTCTTATGTTACAACATATTTGTGACATAGTTTCAATATGTTCAATATTTTGACAATAATAGGGCACAATAAACCTAGAATGATGTGCAAGGAAATCTTCTTCAAGGAGTAATCCACCCCATAATAATCTAATCTACAATACAATAGAGCAAAAAACATATTTTTATTGAAACACAAATTATTCAAAGTTTTATTTTAGAGTTTCTTATTAAGCATAAATTCAACAATTTTCACAATATATAAATATTTGAGGTCAGAGAAGGAGTACTGTATCACTGTATATGAAAGTATACCAGCATAGATCATGAATAATAAAGGTTATCCAAATACAATGATACCAGTCAATATTCTCTACACTGTTGTTAGATGATTTTATAAATACATTCTAACAAAATAATACCGTATGATATTAAAATAATGGCATACTAAAATGTAATTTAACACAATGAATGAATAGAATTTTTTGTTAAATTAAGATGCAAAATAACACGTTTTAGGCTTCCCAAAAGTACTTTAAAATGATATAGGTATATATACTTTTCCACTTCTAATAATTGTGATTCAGGCCCATTTTAGAATAGCAACCATGACTTATCCCCCGCCAAATCTTTCCGTGCTCTGCCTCTAACCCCATAGGACTAGAACACACACAGCGTTTTTTTTTGTCGGCTGCGGATAATCATAAAAATTTAAAGTGTGCACGCGGTAAAATTTCCGACGCCGCGCCAACTAAAATTCTTATTGGGATTCATTAAACTGAAGTGTCTAGTTCATCAATCATGAAGTGTGTTATGTAATACATGTATATTATTTCTTTTAATGTTTTATTGACAAGAAAAGAGAGCAATTATCGCTTTATTGTTATTCCATCGCCGATTGAAAAGGAAGCAAAAAAATATACATATTTGGGTTCATTCAATCAATAAATAAAAGAAGAAAAGATTTTGGAGCATTCTACACTGTGTTTCCTGATTTGAGGAACTAGAAGAAACATTTTTCAATTATTTAAGAAAGTCGGTTTCTACACTCGGCTGATGGATAGTATTCTACGAAAAAAATTTTTAAATAAGGAAAATTAGTGTGCATTTTTTTCACGTCAGCCACTGTTTCGGCGGAGACGGTGGAAAATCCGTCGATTGTAGTGACAACTAGCGGCTACAAAGCGGACCGAAAGTTTATTTTTCCAACCCATGTGAATGATGCTCTAACATTCTATTTCGTGCCACCCTTCATTATACAGGTCTATAATCAAAGGTGCCACTGTTGATATGACGGCGACAGCAAGTAATCTGTGGCGGACAAAACTCCGTGTGCTGCCTCTAGATACTATAATTTGATACAATACGCTGCATCTATATAAAATAAAGTGCCAGTGCCCAATTTGACCAAAGATAATGTTAGCAATATAACATTGATAATTTATTGTACCTTGTCATTATTTGCATAGGTGTTGAAAACAAGTTACTCTTAAGAGCTTATTTTAATGCAAACAAAGTGCGAAATGTTTGTACAATGGGGGGGGGGGGGGGTTATAACCATGCATGGTAGGCCTACTAACAATTTATTGATAACATATTTTTGTCAATCAGATTTTTCAGATGAAAAAACTGAATATAAAATTAAAAAATTGAAAGAATAGGACCAACAAAATAATTCGAGCAATTTAAACTAGAAGTTTAAAATAAAATAAAGCAATAACATAATATTCAAATGTTATCAATATTATGTACAGTGTACAGTACAACTTTACAATAATAAGGTATTTCTCAGCTTATTTGCAGTATAAGTTACTTCTTTATTATTGAAACATTAAAGGCTGCGGCTTTGGACGAACAATAAGTAAGAATAGGTATAAAGTAAGCAGTGGAATCGTGTGTTCGTCGGGATTGTTTTGTTTACCAAGTGCTAGCTAAAAGGAATTTTTTGTCGTGAAAATCCGTGTTTTATAGTGTTGTGTGCTCTAAAGGTAGATGAAGGTATGTAATTTATAAATTTTAGTGACTATTATTAAGTATCCACATTGTTTAGTGCAAATTAAAAATTTTCAACTATTCAATCACCAAGACGAGCACAGCTGAAAAAATTGTCTTGCTCCATTTTTAATTTAAAACGCTGACACAAAACAATTTGGTTAGCAATTACAGATTGGTTTATTCAATCATTTAGTATCAAGCATTATTCTTTCTTAATAAAAGTATGAAAAGTTTTGGCCTTAACTACAAAATATAGTTGCAAAAAATTTAGCCTATTTTTTATAAAAACATAACCTTATTTCAATACTGTTACACCGTAGTAGTGTAGTTAGTAAACCTATGTAGAAAATATAAAGCAATTTATTCTTTGATAATAACATTTCATTTGCAGTTACAGTGTTTGTTAACTAAGCGGGGATAAGACTTAAGTTAGTTACATTATTGAAATACTGTAACTCATTTAGCCCTAAAGTAAATTTATGCCATTTATTTAGCCTAACCTATAGGAAATTCTTACTGAGAGAAGTACAAAAATTGAATTTTAACTAGATTGATATACACTTAATAAAAGTATAATTCTGCCTTTAATTTAGTCTTTCAGTATACTTAAGTCTAGGGAGTGTAGGAAGTTGTATTCTGATTTCATGATTCTTGAAAGATACAGTTTTATAAAAGTGGTCAAGGTTAGGTGCCAGAATTAAAAAAAAAAAAAACAAGGACTTTCAGGTAACTACAGTAGCCCAATTCATCCTCTAAACTAACTTATGTTAGGTGTCTAGTATGTTTTCAGTTCATAGTCCTACACTATTTAGGTTGGTACCACTCCTTAAATGTTTGGCGAAAATATAGGCCTACATTAATACTCCGGCTGATTTGAAGGTTAGGTTGGTAACTTATGGATTTGAAAATGAAAGCATTTAAAATAATATCCTGAAATTCTAACAGTCTCTATGCCTAGTCACAGTATGTTTCCACATTGTTAACATTATATAAGTTGCTAACATCAATTAAGTCGTTTTGTATAACATAAATAGCCTAGGCCTATTTGCTTGAGTATTAATGTATAAGCTTAGGCCTACTTTTGTCAAATATTTTATAAAAAGGTCCTAGAAGTTGAAATTGAAAGTTAGAGGTTGTAGGCCTAGGCCTACTGTAATGTTGCCTAAATTTCATAGTAGGCCTAACACTTGATATTGAGAAACTCAAGTTTTGTTCCCAGGCCTAATTCATTGGTGATTCACTTTTCATATTTTAGGCTCTACACAACAGCAATTTAATTAGGCCTAAATTGAAATGGCATCTTTAAACCCTCTTAGAATATGCTTTATTGGAATTAACAACATATCTAAGGCAACCACTCACATTACCACAATTCTTTAAATTAAGATGTAGCCTAATACACAATTTTAAAGACAATGCTTTTAAGGCCAGTACACCTTTGGCAACAAGTAGGCCTAAGGCCTATAGCTTGACTTTAAAATATTTGTGAAAATTATGGGTTAATCAACGAATTCTCAAACGATAGTAGTTGTGTTATAAGTTACTAAAATTCGTGTGACATAGTATTGAATGTGGTTCTAGGAGGGGCTGATGTGTTTCTGTGTGACTTAGTAGAAAAAATGTAAATTAACGTTCGGTATCTGTTACAATGGGTCTATGTTTCAAATTCATAAAGGTATAAGCCTAGGCCCTATGTACAGGTATTTATATAAAAGAGAGCGTGACCATATAAAGTAGAAATTTCTAAAAGTTGACAAATGGAGTAAAAAAAAAAAAAAAAACAGACCACAACAGCTGTGCAGACAAATATTATAGAAATTACGAGAGGAAGAAAACACCACAAATGCAGGTTATAGTTCCACCATTTTGTTTATGTTTGCACTAAAAAAAAAAAACTAAACTCAAGAAAAGAGAGGCACCAAAAATATAAATAGGTATAAAATGATAGCCAATAGACTAAAATTAACATGAAAAATATAGAATTAGCTAAATAAATGTGGAATAATTAACATTCAGCACTGAAACCAGTAAATGTCATTTGAAGAAGTCTAGAACAAAAAAAGGAACATGACATATGTAATGAAAATCTAATTTATTTATGCAAATTAAAAACTTCAGATTATTTTGTTTAATAACGGCGTACATATTATAGTGGCAAACATTTTCGCCGAGCAGGGTTAAATAAACACACCTGGTAAGCCTAGTTTTATAAGTTAAGTTACTAGTTAGCCTACTAACAAATCAGAATTTTTTAATGTAGGCCCCTAATGTATAAGAAATATTGTTTGCTTTCTTAAATTTCATTTTTATAATCACACTATTTTATACAGAAACCTACGGTATATAAGATCAATGAAGAATAAGATTGGGTATTAACATTTTTTAGAAACATATACCTAACCAAATTTATTAAATAAAATATAAAATTAGAGAAGTTATGAACGATGCAAGACACAAGTACATTCAAGTATTTTCATTTGAGCCTAAAGGCTGCCCTACACGCGGAGATATGTATGACACACATGTATCTACCAACAAAATAGATTTCATCCCTAAACACTCAAATATGTTGGAAACGATTACTTCCTGTAAGATGTCGGCATCAACATTAATCGGAACTACACTATAGGAGATGCTCGACAAACTTGTTTGCACATACAAGTCGGCCAACAAGTTAGAGTACTCTAAATTGTTTGTACAAACTTATATCCGGCGTTTTGCATGAAACAACATGCGTCACCACTACACGCATGAAATATGTTGGCTCCAATTTGTCTGCACAAACAGTTTTCTATGTTTAGGCGCAATATCTGTATGGCAAACGAGCATGTCGCTGTGAATCAACAGGGGTTTGATTTCACTTGGTTTTGTGTGAACATAACCTAGTGTGTCGCATCAGTGGCTTGTTGTGTTCTTCGTTTTCTTTTTCCAACTGATACTAAAAGTCTACTAGTACTTTTGACTTACATTTGTCGTTTTTTTAGTAATTTAGGTACATTTATTTTTAGTGTCATACTATTCTTTTCATTATTCTACTAACATGTGTGATATACGGTACGGTACTCTAAAACATTTTTAAAAGAATTTATAGAACTCACCCCTGTCTGTGGAAAGTCAAGTCGAAATATTATAGTAGGTACCGGTAATAGAAATTTAATGATTAGGCATGCGCAATCTTAGTTCAAAGATTAAAGGAGGTTGAAGCTGACGCGAATAGAGATCTTGCAATAATAAAAATGTATTCATTAAGATCAGCATTCAGAAGAGAGCTGAAGGAAGTTCTCGATTCAAAGCGCAATGGAATTTCTGCAGATGACATGTACGACACGCGCTAATTTGCTTAGCGCTTATTTTTCTGATTTAAATTATGTACTACTACGGCAGCAATGACTTTTTGATGTGACATGATGAATGGTTGGCACAACATTATTTAAGTCTGTTTGTAATAGTTTAGGGCGGTTATTTGTATGAGCCAACATTCAGCGCTTTCAGTTTTGTGTGGACAAAAGTAACAGCCCTAAACACTAGGATATGTATGCGCAAATAGAGGAAACTAGCAAGTTGTTACTAATTTGTTCGAATGTCTGGAGGCATTACATGTTGACAGAGTTGTCGCTGCAATTCTACACCGTGTAATGCCCCTACACACTCATTCTTGTTGGTATAAAATTGGCCATTTAAACAATTTGTAGCATAAGTCCTATCGTTTGGTGTACAGCGAAATGTTGACACATTATACAAATCTATCATACAAATCGGCACGTCTATGGCCTGCTTAAGCCTACCTGGGCTACCTACTTAAACAGAGTTTACTTTGCATTACCGGTACTAGTAAAGGGATTAATTTATGTTTTAAGGAATAGATTGACAAAAGTATATTTACACCCATGGAAGAAGTTTAGGTACATTATAATAATAAGCTAAACTTTGTTATTTATTCAGGAACTTTGAAATTGACTTTTTACTAACATGAGTTCCTTGAACTTTAAATTGTGCTAGACAAATTTAATATGGTTTTTATCTTTGATTTATTTTTGTTTTCAATAAAAGCAATTTATCAAAAAATGTTTATGAAAGTAAATCAAGTCCTGTTGTAGAATAGGTTATGTTATATTTTTCGAATAGGCTAATATATATGAATTTGCCTATTGATAAAAAAGCATTCTTAGGTTGTTTTATTAGAATACATTTGTTAGGAGTTATATAGTATTATGTGATAAAACATGAAATTTATTTTGACAATACAAATTTGTGTTCAATTTTTCAGGCTTTAGCATGTCACGCAGCCTTAAAGATAAATATGAGAATACCAATCCTAGAAGAAACCACACTATTATGTCTCCCGAAGATTCTGCTTCTGGCAAGAAATCTTATTGGTCGGAATTGGAGATAACAGGTGAGGCTATATTTTGCTTTGAATTGTTACTGAACAAAAACCTAATTTATATATTTAATTACGTTTACTCATGTATTCACTATATATAATTTCGTAAAAACTATTTAGTCCAGACTATTTGGTACAGTACAGGAAACAATAGATTAATTAAATGTAAATTATCTGTAAGAAAACTGAATAGAAACAAACATTATTAAACATTAACTTATGATTTATAATGTGAAGCAAACTGATAATAGCTTATTTAAACTAGGCTAGTGCAAGTTATGAACAATTTTTGCTTGGCTAATTTTCTGGATCATGTGCAAGTCTTTTGAATCATCAATAGCACTTTCGCTGGTGTTTACTGTTTCAAGTTAAAACTGAAGTCAAATAGTAATATAAAATATAATCATTAGTTCACATAAAGTATGTCGTCAACTTCACATTTTTCTATAGTTTATCTCTTCGTAGTTGGTTTTTTCACTGCTTTCATGTTACACAATCACGTACAATTGTTTCATTATAAGTCATTGTTCTAATTATTGTCTCCCTAAAACAATAATAATTGTAGTTAAAGTTATCGGTAACTCCTTTATCGTTAACTCCTATGTATGTATCGGTAACTCCAACATACATAGGCCTACATACTTGGAAGATCATAAATACAAAGCAACAACCTTTTCCACTATCTCATAAATTTTTTTTAGATATTCATAAACAATCAAGCTTATAAATAAATATCACTAAAATAAATTGTTTTACCACATCTATCTCACAGATCATTCAACCTCTAAGAGAGTTTCCTGTAGCCCATATAGATTTGCTTGATATTTTAAAGGACTTTTGGTCCAGAGATTTTAACAATATTATTAACAATCAAGCCTGTAAAAACTGGAATTGAATAACACAATTGATTATGAACTTAGGGGTACTTGTTAGTTATAGGCACCACCTAATTATAGATCGGGCAGAGGTGGTTTAGTAAGGTCAGGTTATGATAAATATGTCCATCATACTTCCGTATAGTGTTTTGATTTGGGATCTACCTAAAATCGAGGAAGAGATGGTGTGTTTTTTATAAGATAAAAGTTAATTGCCAACTAATAAATAATGTGAAAAAAGACATGAAATGCATCTGTATTTTGGACAACGACACCCATTTTGGAAATGTAACGTCAAATAGTGTAGTCAACAAAATAATCTCTGTGCTGAGACTTGGTTCCAGAACAGTAGGTAAATTATCACTGACTACAATTGTTCAATTTTTTTTGTTGGTCAGAAGAAATGACCTCAGTGAAATGATGTGAGAAACAATTAGGAATGAAGAAGTCTACTGCAGTTGATTGGAATAACTACATGTTTGGAGATTGTGTGTTTTTTTACCATGGTAAATTTTAAAAATTTGGAGGGGTCGGCAAAATCTTTGAGATCGACGAAAGTTTGTTTACAAAACGAAATAGTAGTACTGTTCGAGTTTTACCACAACAGTGGGTGGTTGGTGGATTGTGCCGCTAAACTGGAGGGCGATTTTTTAATTAAATTCGCAAACAGGAGTGCTGGTACGCTTTTGGCAGAAATAGTAAAAACATTGAACCAGGTACCACAGTAATATATCTGATTGTTAGAAATGGTACAGCTCTGATGAACTACATAAAGCGGTGTACGAACATTTTACCGTGAACAATGGGGAACAGAGCATGCCATCACTTACTTGGACTCGTATTTAGCAGAGTACATATGGCGCTTGGATGTAGCCGATGCCAGAGGCGACGCTTTCATGACACTTCTCGCCAACATTTGGGAGTCAGTGCTCAATACTGTACCAACGTTAACCGCTGAAATTTGTAAAAAATGTAAATACAGGTCTTTACTTTGTACTAATGTCTTTGTCTTTTATTGTAGGGAAAAATAACCCTTATAAAAAGGTGGTGCCTATAACCGACCAGTACCGAACTTAGTTTGAGGAAATATTGCAGGCTTATATAAGTTAAACTATTTTTCATTAAACATTTTTTAAAATTATAGAATTTCTGTTGGGACAGAATCACCTCAAGCATTCCAATTCTTGAATCCTCTGTTTGAATTTGGGGACAGCTTTTTTTAATGTATGTTTTATGGGAGTGGTATTAGCTCTCTAATGGCAAAGCTGTGAAGTTACACCCTAGGGTTTGACAATTCCAATCCAAGTTAAACTTGTTTGAGTTAAAACAACTTTCCATCTTCATTAGTCTGCATAAAATTAAGACACTAAGCACAATATTTCTGTCCTGTGAGTTATATAGCCTATTATTTACTCCAATGAAAACAGATGTTTATAAACAATAATAATATAATGTATTTGATTGTTGTGTCTTATTAATTAATATCTGTTTTATGATTTTTAGGGACTATCCGCAATCTAAGCCCCAATTTGTGGCAGTTACAACACCTCACATGTTTGTACCTGAACGATAACAGTTTGTCTCGCCTGCCAGGTGATATTCAACATCTATCCAATCTCCGAATGTTGGATCTATCTTGCAATAAGTTGCGTAGTCTTCCAACAGAGTTAGGGGAACTCATCTACCTCAGGTAATGCAGGCAACAGTGAAGGTACTCTACCTCAATAACTTTCATGAATGGTATCAAGATGTTGAGCATTCTCACTAGTTTTCAGTAAAAATCTGAAGTTATACTTCAATTTGAGTTGAAATCTTCCTTAACAGATTTAAAACCTTTGGGTGTCTCGGTAGATAAAACAAAATTATACAGTTTTTCTTGGTAAACTAATCATAATTATACAAATACTTTTAATTTTCATTCTCATTTCACTTCTTGTCAGTTTTTTTGGTAGCACAAGAAATTAAACTGTAGTTTTGTTTGAATGCAATTCAAAAAAGTGACGCAGGCTTGTATTAAATATTTTTGAAAACGTTTGTTGTTGTTAAAATTAATAGCCTATATGAATATCAACATATAGAATTTGATAACATTTCTGTAGAATTTACTAATTTTCAAAAAATATGAATGCAATGGAAACAAATCACATAACATTTAGTGAAATTCTACAAATATATTTCAGTCCAGCTAACCATGATTTCACCAGTTCAGCATTTTGAGGTAGCTTAACAATTAGTTAAGACTAACCTGTCTCCTTAAATGTTGTAACTAGCAAAACCTCGGATGACAAGGCTGATACTGTTTTTGAACAATTTTACTTAATATTGTGGGTTGTGCTTTATAAACATGGACATTAAGAACCAACAGTCAATACAGTACTATTAATCGAATAAATATTAAGGGTGTTGTAATTAGTGATGATTATTTTTACATTAATTTAAAGAAATACATATTCTACAAAAGATATTTTTTATTGTTCAGGTTGCTAATTAAAATAATGAAGTAGGTACTTAACATTGAAAGTTTGGTTTTACAATTTTTAGGGAGACATTAAAAGGTGTGTGAATTGCAAATAAAAAAAATATAAAATGCAAAAAATGGTCATAGCCAATAAAAATTATGTTTTTCAGGTACTGGTACATAAAAAAAAATATCTGTCTTTAACATATAGTAGGCTTAAGGTTGTTTGTATAATATGATAATATGTGTGCAACATTTATTACCGTAAACAAAAAGAAAATATAAAATAAAGTAGGCCTAATACTCCATAAAAAATTATCAATAATTTACCACCAGTGTAGTATTGAAATTTGTGCAAATGTTTTGAAATACCAGCGTTAAGACATAATTTAAAATGCAACGGTAAATGTCCGTGAAAGAAAACTATGTCTGAATACTATTTGGACTATTTTTTTTTAATACCAGCATTTAAACATTATTTAAAATACAACACCTAAAGGAATTAATGCCCAAATGCAATTTGAGGTAATGTTATGAAATACCGGCTTTAAATAGTAGTTTACGCAACGATTGTATTATGAAGGCCTTTAAGCCACGAGTGAGATGTAAGTTGGAACACGAGCGAAGCGAGTGTTCTAAATATCTCACGAGTGGCTTAAAGGCTGAATACAATCGTTGCGTACACTACTTTATCTACGACCAAAAATATACAGGCTATTTGATGTTTGATGTTGATTGTAGATTTAATCATTGAATAAATAGACCAAAGCGAACTAGGTTTCTTATCTTGGGCCAATTCCTCAAAATACGCAATGAAAACATTCTCGGAAAACGAACTAACACCATTTCTAGTTTTCCACTCCATAAACTGGTTATAAACCTTTTCATAACGAAATTTAGATTTTTCTGGCAACAAATTGTTCAGAGCCGAATTTGCTTTTGTATTAATTTCCTCTGGAGTTAAACAAAATTCATCACTATCACTCATGTTTGCGGAATGCGTCAACTCACGTTTGAGGTTAGTTACAATAACACACTAACATCCGGAACGTATGGGTACAATCAGCTGATGTACGAATAGCGTTATTTTTATTACAACTCTACTTCCGTCAAATGACGAGCTCTCATTGGTCTAGAGCCTATTATGTAAAGTGACTCCTGTTATGTAATGATAGCATTACCTAATCGGGTTGGCTTTTGGTTTGTAATGTACCTCTTTCTGATGTTACTTGTAATAGCGTTATTGGTGTTTATTGCAATGGTCGTAGATAAATGTAATTTACAATACATCAACTAAAATAATCAACAATTTAATACAATTTGCGCTTGTTTTACGGAATGTCTGTGTTAAAATTTTTAATTTAATATATAACAATGAATGACCATGAAATAAAGGATACCATAATACACTTTGATAAAATTTTATGAAATACCAGTCATTATAAAGTTATTTAAAACAATGCGGTGAATTTACCCTTATATACTTTGGACTAGTTTCATGGATGGCTGCAAAAAATCATGCAAAAACTAATTATGGAATTATGTAAAATTGGGGTTCATGTGACTTCAATTAACATGTAACCTCAACAAGAGCCATTAAAAAAACACACTGTTTGATCATAGGTACCTTGTGGCTACCGATCAGTTTTTTTAAGCATAAAAGTTTTTTTAGCATACCGATCAGTTCAGAGGCTTAAAAGATCGAATCTGGCTATTGACGTTAGCTTTTTTGTGTTTTTTTTACTTCCCGCCTCTCTTAAGGACACTAAGAGGATGTTAGAAAGAAAAAAAGGGAGAAATATTTAAATATAAACTATGTAAGGTACAAAATCCCTTGTTCTTCAAGTACATTTATCAAATTGTGAATTTTAAATAATGTTACAGAATACCATAGTAAGTTATTCTATATTCAAAATAAGACAACGTTGTATTATAATTATCCAAAATATAAAGGCATATCAATATCTTTCTGTTATATTCCGTTAAAGAAGAAATGTTTTAAATTTCAAATTACATTCAAAATAATTGTTTAAAATTAATAAATAATTATTATTACAGGGAATTATTGTTGAATCATAATCAACTTCGAGTACTGCCATACGAACTAGGCAAATTATTCCAGCTTCAAATTCTCGGATTAGCTGGCAACCCGTTGAGTAAAGAATGTCTCAAGCTATATGGGGAACCCAATGGTACACAAAAACTACTAACCTACCTTCTAGACAGTTTACAAGGTATGTATAGATTTATTATAGGTTTATCTTTTAATAATAATTATTTGATGTTTCAGGGAGTATATTTATAGAGTTATATTTGCCCTAAATTGTTACTTCACAATATCTACTTCCATGTCACACAAAGTAATTTGTAATTACCACAGTTGCCGCGAGTCTACTTTATATAACTCTGATACTACGCTTATTAACCCTTCAACGTGGTTTTACGTAGTCATTACGGTGATAAAAATCGTCCTGGAAAGTGGTTTGACGTAATCACTACGTTTGCTGACAGTCTGCCGTGCGGTTTTATCTGGCGGCGGTTTTCAAGCTACTTGGAATTGGGACAATATTCAGCATGTTGTCCATTAGTTGGCCGATGTTTTACAGCTGTTTATCGATCGATAATGTGTGCGAGAGAGAGGGAGATGTTGTATACAAATGTTGCGGTTTTTAACATTGGCTCAGTTCGATTCGTTGTGCATACGTATTATGTCTAGCCTTTGTTTGGTCGTTGTATTCAGTGTTTTATTGCGTAATAAGCTGTTTTATTATTATTAGATAGTTTAGAATGTTGAAGTAGTAACGAATTGTAGTTTTTCGAATGCTGGAAGTGTTTTTTGTGTAAATGTGCGTTTGTTTTTACTAGGGAGAATTAGAAGGGCTCGTAACTGAAGTGAACTGTGCGTTTATTTTTGTGTGAGTTATTTGTAGAACTACTATTTATTGGTAAAAGAAATATATTGATATTACATACACAACCAATGTAATAAAACATTTAGCAATTTTTTGCAAAAATATGGTGTGACGAAAAAACTATCTAGGCGCTCTATTTATGTAAACTATTGCGGTTTTTATTATTCTCGTTAAATACATGCTATCAACTTAACTTTTTTAACAAAATGTGAAGAAATAAGTACACTACAATGAACACACTTAAGGGTGACCGCATAGTGGAGCGGCGATACAAGCGAAGATACAAGGGAAGAGAAGAGCGACGAATACAAACACTCGCACTTCAATGTAACATCGCATAGTGGGGGGAAGAGCAGCGCGACAAAGAGCGCTACAATAAGCGATAAGAGCGAAGGGATCAAACATGCTTGTTTTTGTCGCTATTATCGTTGGTGGTTTGTTTGAGTTAAAATGAATGTAGAACTGTTTATAAGTAAAGTGTTAATCAAAAAGCCATTGTGGGACCAAAAGGACCGTCAACACCATAATAGATTTGTGTTGGATAAAATGTGGGATGAAGTTGCAATTGAAATGAAAACAACAAGTAAGTCAAATGCATTTATCTATACTAATATTATAAAGAAGTAAAATTCCGGAAATTCATAAACATTCCGGGTTCGGTTGATGGCATGAACATTAGTCTTCCTTGTACTTCTGTTGCGTTGCATAAGATACCATATTTTCAATGAAGAATTTTCCGTTAATAGGAAATTCATTGTGCGTCAGAGACAAAAAAAAAAAAAAAACACGGGAACACTAGTGAACACGACAAAAGATACCAGGAAAATGTAAAGTAGTTGTCGCTCTTATCTCCGCGCCACTATGCGGTGCATTCTCTTTCCTCGCAGCTCTCTTTGCTTTGTCGCACTTATCGCTGCTTGTATCGTCGCTCCACTATGCGGTTACCCTAACATATAATTATCCAATTTTTTTTTCATATTTTACTGAATTTGAGTGTCTTATTTTACTTTCAAACGATACTTAGATTATGACATGTATGTACAAAAAATTCGAATTTTATATTTTAGTGTGTTTATTGTAGTGTACTTCATTCTCAAAAGTTTAGTAAAAGAATTATGTTGCTAGAATATATAGAGCCAGAACTATAGAGCTAAAATTATTGCAATTTGTAGCAAAAAAAAAAAAAAAAAATACTGCGCTCTATTTTTGCACTATATTGCTAAAATTTCATTTACTCTGGTTCTATATGTCCTATGAACATGATTATTTTTCTAAATTGTCCAGAAATAAGTGTACAACAATAAACACCAGTAGTGAATACCACCCCAATGTTTTTTTCGTAATACTTGTTAGAACTTCTGTTTTATTTGGTATCCCTTGAAGTGCCATACAAAACTTAAATTTTAACAGGTGTTAAAAAAATACATTTATTATTGGACAAATTTAGTTTTAATATAAATTTAATATAGTTATTGTAGTTTATTTATTTCTTAACAATTTAATAAAATAATAATGTTGCTTGGATGTATAGAACCAGAGTAATGAAATTTTTAGCAAAGTATTGCAAAATTAGGAGATGACTTAAACACTAGAGGAGAATTGAATTGATCAGTAAGAGCATGTTAATCTAGTTTTACCTAGTTGGGCAATGACTAATAATTGAAGTCTTGGTTGATAAAATGAGAGAAAGAAGGAGCAAAAGAGGATACAAGTAATATAGCGGTCAAACGACAATATAATTTGCTTTTGTGCATTTTTGCACTATTCTGCTCCTGGCTAGCAAATTCTAAATGTTATAATGTCTTGTCTAAATTCTTGCTCTTAGGTTTTAAGTGATATAGCAACGATGCATTAATAATAGACATGCTTTAAATTACAAAAACAAACCAATACCACTTGATGCGATATGAGACGATATTTTCATCCATGCCATCAAATATAACACTGCCCATGTAAATATTTTGTAAAATAAAAGTTTATCAAATATACTTAGACCAGTTGACGAAGACAAATATGTTTCCTTGCTGAATTTGACCGATATTTTGCATTTCCAATAGATTGAACTACAAATATAGTTGATCCCAATGTTACCATATTATTATTACTATAGCCAATGAATGTAATGTTTGGTTATTTGTTTGTAATTTGATAGAAACTTGGATGTTGTTGCATCAGATAAAAAAACATCTTCAGCTCAATCATTTCGTAAATTGACATTACCTTCCAAATTATGTAGGGCAGTAAAGAAATTTAAAAATAGAAGCTATAATGTGTATCCTGTTGGATGGGTCAAGCCTCTTATATTTCAAGTTCACAAACTCAGGTACTGGACCTTCCTTGATAAGGTATCCCTTGTACAACATAACCAAATCCTGTAGTTGTTACCCAAATTTTACATCCAAAAGGGATTAGCTTTCCATAGATCGTTATGTTTGCTAAAGTAAGTAATTGTTGATGCATCTAAAAACAACTAAACAAACAAATTTGTATTAGCAAAAGGATTAATTGGAAAGAATTGTTATTGTGTTAAAAACTTTACAAGTATAAGTGTGAAATTTTTACATAGGTTCTTGGCATGTTTATTTTTATTTGAGAATAGTTTGCAAAGTTTGTTTATAAAAAAAAGAAATGTGTTCTCAAATCAAAGCATATCAAATCAGATTTATTTCCACAAAATAAGCACATTTACAGTCAATCAATATGACTTAATAACAATGAAATTTAATTGCATACCTTTAAATAGAATGTGCGAATAGAAGTTTTGTAATGTGTCCTGTAACAATGTTTTTGGCTTTTACATTCTCAAAAGAACTACTGATTAGGAAAAAGCTAGTAAAAAAAGGATTAGTTCGGTTTGAAAAATTACATTCGTACAATCATACATAAAAATTATGATTTCTAATCTATCTAAAAAAAGTTAGCTCAACTTCATTATTTACTTAGAAATACACATTAAATGTAAAATGTTTTACATTGCAGAGCAACGGCAGAAACTTAATAAACTTGTAGTTAACAGGAAAAAACTTTCACATCTTGCCAAGACATATGAATAATGTAAGACAAATATTCATTTAAATGTTACTTTATTGACTTTACGAAATCATTGATTAGCACATCTAAGTTCAATTTTCTTATTTCTCATGTTTAATCGAGAGTATCGCAAGGTTCGTCAAACGATCTTGTCCCATTGAAGATCTTGTAGAAATGCTTAAAACCTTTTTACTTTCAACTTTTAGTTTAAGACTAGCCAGTGTAGCCATATATCTTTGTTGTTATTTTATCTCCGTTTATGTTTTTGAGTAATTTTTTCAATGTTATTAGTATCAAAATCAGGTGATACATATACCTTGACGATTGAGTGAAACTGTCGCAACCCCCCCCCCCCCCTGCTCCGGCGCCTCTGGCAGGGGCCATCCCTGCCACATTTCCAACATTTATAGCATACACTACATCTGGCCATATTTTTCCAAACTTATTATCATCTGTAAATTTTATGTTTAAAAAAAAATCTAATTATATACAACGTACTGTATATTTTTTTAATTCGGGTTTGAGACATAGCATTTGATATTAAAGTAAACTTCTTTAGACGGACTAATTCTATTCTTATTTATGATAACAAAGTTGCAATTAAAAAGAAAAATACTGTAAACAGGTGCTATAATTAGTTTCCATTTCTGTAGAAAATTTATTTGACACTAAGTAATATAAGTAAAGAATTAATCATACAAAATTGATAAAAATTAATTAGAGAAAGAAAATAATTTATTTAAGAAAATCATTCCAAGCTTGAAGATACTGCTTTATCTTTTCCTGCTTTCAGTCGGATGTTTTTACTTATTTTTTCACCAATGGTTTTCAAATATATCAAAGTCATGTTTTTGTTTTAAGTGAAGAGAGAAGATGTTCTTGTTACCTCAGAGGTTTAAATCTAATGGTGTTTGGGAGATTTTCTAAGAACAGATGAATTGGATTTTATTGCATTTAACAGCTGTTTCAGTATCTTCTTCCACAATCATTGCTTTTCCAGGTCTCCTGTTTTGTGTATCATTATTTGGAAATTCGAAAGAAACTAATTCAAATCTTGAGCGAAGATTGTTTCCTGATAGTCTTATGGTACTTTCTGATAGTCGAGTGATATTTCCTGTCTGGTCATCATCATCATTATTCCCATCGCTTAGTTAGTATTTTCAGAATAATCACTACCTCCTCTATGATTAACGTAAATATAAAAACGGGCAAAATTGGGTTTTGACTCGTTTAGTTCGCTAGCGCAGAATCGCACCGTCACGAGCGCTAGTGGCAGTTGCGTCAAAAATGGCTGCCTTCACTGGATCCGAGCGTGCTTGCTGTGTGTTTTGGTTTGAAGAATCAAAGTCGGCGACAACAGTTGATCATAATTTCCGTACCAAGTACGCTAAAGATTCTCCTAGTAGGCCTACAATTTATGAGTGGCATAAATGTTTTGTAGAAACAAGGTGTTCGGTAAGACATAAGAAATCACGAGGTCGTCCAGCACATCTGACGAAGTCGTTGAGTAAGTGAGAGAAGGTTTTGTCAACAGCCCTACAAAATCGACGCGGCGTGCATCTCGCGAGCTGCAAGTCTCACATACGACTGTTTGGCGAGTGTTGAAAAACTTTGCATTTAAAACCGTACAAATTTACGATTTTACAAGCAATAAAAGTCAGTGATAAGATTGCCCGTAAAAACTACTATGCGAATATGTTAAATCTAGTGGAAGAGGGTGAACATTTCTTGGACAACATAATCTTTTGTGACGTGTTGACTTTTCACTTATGTGGCAAGGTTAACACACATAACTGTAGGATTTGGGGCACTGAAAATCCACATCAAACATTGCAACATGTTCGTGATAGCCCTAAACTTAACATTTTTTGTGCATTGAGCAAGAACAAAATTTACAGCCCCTTTTTTCCAAGAGAGAACCTTCAACGGGATAGTGTTCATGGACATGTTACAACAATTTTTGATACCACATATCAATGAGGATGACAAAGAACGCAATGTTTATTTCATGCAAGATGGCGCACACCTCACTACCTGACTGATGTCCAAGATTTTCTGAATGACCGCTTTACAGGTCAATGGATTGGCCATGATGCATGGCTCCCACATTCCCCAGACCTGACACCGCTAGATTTTTTCTTATGGGGATTCATCAAGGATATCGTCTATGTACCTCCTTTGCCGGCTTCTCTATCAGAGCTTAGAAGGAGAATTTATGCCGCCACTGAGCACGTTACTCCTGCAATGCTACAGCGAGTTTGGGAGGAAATTGACTACCGATGGGATATGTGCAGGAAGCCACATAGAGCATCTTTAGTT
Source organism: Philaenus spumarius (assembly GCA_018207615.1). NCBI lineage: Eukaryota > Metazoa > Arthropoda > Insecta > Hemiptera > Aphrophoridae > Philaenus > Philaenus spumarius. Next base: position 157,383 of record JAGFPH010000504.1, read on the forward strand.
TAAAGGTAAACAAACTTGATGTGTTTCCCTACAAATTGACACTACAATCACCTCTGTAGGCTCTCTGAATAAATTAATATGATTTTTCAAAGTTGTAAAGTACTTTTTGAAACACCCTGTGTTTTGTTGGATCGTAAATGTGATCCAATTTTGTTGTTTCGAAGCACTTTTGTTTGGTTTAGAAAACATATTTACAACACTAGTGTACACAAAACATGACACATAAAACTATTTGTCAATTAGTAAAATGGTTAAAAACGTAAAGTACAGCAGTTGTACTGGCAGACAAAATTTACTGTGACTGAAACAACGCAAAGACGGCAAACAAAGTGAGTCACGGACACCGCTGCAGGAACGTCGAATGGTTCCGATTTCTCCCGAACGTTTCCGACTATGCTGCATGCTGTCGAGCATAAATCCCCTCAATATGGAAACAGGATTTAGTCGTTCTTAGGCAGTTTTTTCCCCAAAAATGGTTTCTGATGGGTGCTGTACTTACAAGGTTTTACTGTACATCCGTTTTTAGACCAACATAGAAAGTGATACGAAATATATAAAATTCAAAGAACATTCAGTTCATGTCTGTTGCAATATAATAACAGAATTAAATAAACTATATAGGTGACAATACCACATACCAAAATATTGTAAACCTTACTAGTAAATTAGCTGACAGGAAGAAATTAATAAATTCAATGTCGTCAGATGTCTATTATGGGTTATTCAATGGTTCTATAATAATGTAACCATTATTTAAGGCATATACAGGGTGCGGCAAAACCGACTAAGCAGTTTCTATCGATTACCACCCGGGCTGTGGTGGGGGTAGGAAGTCGCGCATAGTCTGTTGTTGTTCCGTTGGCAATCCCATTTCAGTAGCCAACATGGTTTGGACCGGTGCACATCGTGGGTTTGCCGTACGGGCGTATTATGAAAACAACAGATCTGTGATCGCTACACAACGAGCATTTCGGCGACGGTTCAACATTATGCGCAACAATGCCGTTCCTAATGCAACCACGATTCGGTCCTGGGTTCGACAGTTGGAGGAAACTGGTAGCACACTAAGAACAGATACACATGGCAGACACATATCCATAAGAACACCAGAAAATGTGCAGCGGGTGAGAACAGCTCAGCTCAACAATCACCGATGCGTTCTGCACGAAAACATGCTGTTGCATTGGGGATTTCAGACCGCAGTTTGAGAAGAATTCTGCAGTTCAATTTGAAGTTCCATCCCTTCAAAATAATGATTGCTCAAGAATTGCACACAGCAGACTATGCCAAGCGTCAAAATCTGTGTGAGCAAATGCTTGCACAGATCCATCCGAATGCAGCGTTCTTCAGTAGCGACGAGGCACATTTTCACCTAAGTGGATATGTGAATAAACAGAATTTTCGCTACTGGGCTGAACATAACCCCAGAATTACTCAAGAAAGACCACAACATTCGCCTAAAGTGACAGTGTGGTGCGCCGTATAGGAATTTGGTGTGATAGGCCCGTACTTTTTTGAGGAGGAAGGCGTAACCGTTACCGTGAATTCCACACGTTACGTTTCAATGTTGCAAAATTTTCTGCAACCCAGAATTGACGAGATTGTTGAAGAACATGGATTGGGGGACTTTTGGTTCCAACAGGACGGAGCTACAGCTTACACAGCTCGAATTTCACTTTGTGTTTTGAGAGAAATGTTTCCGGGACGCCTCGTCTCTTTGAGGGGTGATGTCGAATGGCCTGCGCGGTCACCTGATTTGAGCATTTGCGATTACTTTCTTTGGGGATATCTGAAGGAAAAGGTGTTCAAAAGTCGCCCACACACCCTACCAGAGCTAAGAGAGCGGATTATTGAAGAAGTGAACGCCATACCTCCGGATATGTGTGCAAGAGCTGCTCGAAACTTCAGAGATCGTCTAAAACAATGTATTGATGCTAACGGCCGCCATCTTGAAGACATAATTTTTAAAACTAAATGAATGTAAAATGGTATGTTCTACTAATTAAATTTTTTTTTAAATTTCTCTCTATATATGACATTTTTTTTTTTTTGCTCCTCATAATTGCTTAGCTGGTCCTGCCGCACCCTGTAGTTTATTAAACTAATGACTTTTCCTCCAATAACTTTAATTTTCAAAAATTCATTTTTACTAGACTTAATTTGGTTAAAATATTCAAATATTGTGGTTATTTTGTTTACTTAGCAATTCATTGTCCATCCTTTAAAATGAATTTAAATAATTTCTCAAACAAAAATTGAGATTATTATTTTTTAATATATAAAATTTTTAGATATATTTGTATATAACATGCATTCTATTGATGACATGTTATATTAACTGTAGGTAATGTATAAATAATAATATTTTTATAAATAAATATTGAGCTTGATTTCTGAGAACATATACTTGATAGAATAAAATAAGTTATTGTTTGATTAATGTAGATTATGCATCTCTGAGATGGCAACATTGTCGTTGAAATAAATTTAAATAGATTATTTTGCGATTGACTCCTCCTAGAAGCAGATTTTCTTGCACGTCAACCCTTGGTTTATTGCAAGACCTTTCTCCTTTTGTGCTCTAGAAAGTAAATAAACGTATTAGTCGTGAGTTCTCCCCAAATTTGATTCTATCAAGAATATTTTTTCTTAACAGTCTTGTCTTTTTTACCACAAGTTTCACAGCGTATTATTGATCTATTAGTGTGGTGAAAACACCTGACCTTTTCAATCAGAATAAACAAAAAGATTTGATTATAATCTTGCTAAAAAATAAGCTAAAACTTGTTCAGCAGTGTGATTCATTCAACAACATAAAATTTATTGTTACGGTGTTGCTAATAATACTAAAAAAAATTAATAAACATTTTTAATTAAAAGTTAGAATATGTCTATTAATTTGGTAAAAAATAAGGCTAACTGTGCACAAAATATAAATAATAATAATAATAACTGAATTATATAATTATAACTAGTATTCATCAAACATTGGGAATTTAAAATATTGTGAAGTTTTATTTTGTTCTATCAATAAACAATTACTAATAGTAATACAGTTGAACTTGGTTATATCGTCAACAAATTGACCAAACAAATGTTGACGTTATAAAGATATTCCAACAGGAAATTGTATTTTTGTTACCTTGAGTGAAAGGAAAACAACTTATACAGCAATGGTGGATCCAGGGCATCATTTTGGGAGGGGAACTTTCTGGGGAGGGGGGGGGGGCAGGAGGATATGTAGTTTGAAATTGTTAAACTAAAAATAACCTGAAATTGAGGGAGCCTTATTTGAACAGAACTACAGATGTTTAAAGAGTAGACTACTAATAGACAAATTTTACAACTTTGACTTCAAAGAAACAAGCTTGATACTAATTACCAATGAACAGGTGACTTTTTAGCTTAAAATAACTTTTGAAGTTCAATTTATATTGAGTGTACTTAGGCCTAACGCTATAGAGAAAGTCTTTGATTTCCTCCTGATTTTTCGAATCCCTCAATCACTTGGTTGGGTTTAATAGATAGGCTATATCGTGATGTATATAAGAGAGCCAATCCAAACCTTTTCTGAACCATGGTAGTTCGTGTCCACTACTTCAAGTTGCCTTAAAAGCCATGTTATATGGGCGCTGTTGGCGCCGCATTGTTAACGCAGAAACCCAGGCATTAAATTCCCAAGTTATAACGTTGAAAGCGGGTCGTAACGTATTGTCAACCCGGAACTCTGTCAATGTGGTGTCATGCACTTCCAAGATGGACACCATTCAGTTAGGCTGTCTAGGTGTATTAAAAATAGTATAAACAGTTGAGGAATTGTGTAGGAGGAAGGGTAGACGATGGGGCATTGTCTCATCAACTTCGCTTTCTCAGCTTTCAATTATTTATTGCTATAATCCTTTGACTTAACGACATAAAGAGGTGGATGCTGTTCGATAGCGTAAATAATTTGTTCAGTGTCAAATATTTTGTTACTTTCAAGTACACAATCACAATAACCACTTTGAAATAAACAGTAATAACTAGAACCAGGAAAAGTCGTTACTTCTGACTACTGTAGCCTCTCTGGTGTGCGCTGCGAGTGCTCGTTGCCAGCACTCTGTATAACTTGGTTCGGCGTTGAAAGCGCCCGGTTAACACGGATTCGCTGCGTTTATAGCGCTCGTATAACATGGACCACGGGAGTTCCATTTACCCAATAAACTGACATTAACGTGACGTTGAAAATGCGGCGCAAAGAGCGCTCTTATAACACGGACTAAAGAAGAAATTACATTTCCGCACTTGCACTGCTAACTGGCAAGGTACACAGAACTTGAATAAGCGTGAGGAAACATCTTTGTCACAAATATTTAGTATTGCTCGCAAAAAAAAAAAAAAAAAAAAAAAAAAACAACATGAATTTTATGTAAGCTAATTGTGCTTAGTCCTACATTGATTACTGTAGTCAATTTTGGCATGGACTCCTTATGATATTCTTGCAAAGAATTATACACTGTACAATACTTTATAACATACAGTACTTTGTCGGAAGCGCGAGTTAAAAACGGATATATTTATCAAAGACCTGTATTAGAAAAAAAACATTGGGTGTGCTTAAGACCACACGTTGGAAGTGATAACTTCTATGACCGATTTATATTTTTATCAGTATTAATATTAGAGGAGAATAAAGGTAAAACAAATTACACAAGTCAATATATTGTCAAAAAATATTATTTCATATTTTGAAATTGCATAATTATAATATTATAATATAATAGTTATAATATTATAATATAGTAATAGTAGGCCTATAATAAGTATGCGGAAGATAGTGATTATTATAATGTAAGCAGTATTTATTTAGTGACTAATGATTTTGAGTGATTTATTAGTGTATGCATTCTACATAGAATTCTAAGAATAATTCAATATGTAATGGATAATTATAATAATAATTATTATATTTGTGCGTTTTAAGTTTTGTAAAGAAGATTGATTTTTGTCTAACGGAAGTAAGTTTAGACAAACTTTTACATTTTGACAAGTTATATTTTACATTGTTTTATTTTACCGTAACTTATTATTACTCACTTAAATATAAAATATAGCTACTCTTGCTTTTATTTTGGAAATAAATATTTGTTTCATTGTTGCTGTTTTTAATTAATAAAGTGAATCACAAGTGGAACCGACATGTATCATGTAAAATGGCACAGGGAAAAGGTTAGTATTCAAAATGAATTTAAAACCCAATTTTAAACGATATTTTATTATAATGAAGACTAAGCAGTTGTTCATAGGCATTTTACGTATTATTAAATAAAATTAACTTATTTAATTTCTGCCTTAGGCCCTTTGATGCTTTATTTTGATACTTGGATTGAGTACGGGCTAAAGCATGGCATCGTATTTTGAAAAATATAGCAAATCTTTTTTACTAGGAGAGGTGATCAGATGTGAACAAAAAATGGTCCCACCAAAGTAATTTATACCACTGTTTACAAAATGAGGAATATCGCGGTGGCGATATCGAAAGTGCACATATAACCTTTAAATGTGAGAAAACTAAAGATCGTATAAAAAAGGTTTTAAATAAAAGTTTTTAATCAACTTATTCCAACATTTTTCTCGCCCATTTCTACCCCAAAAATAAAAAAGTTTACACTTAGTAACTTTTTTGTTCCTATGTTTTTGGCTATCTGTACGTTGATTACTCCACTCCGTTGGAATCCTCAATTCTTCTAGATAAGAAATAATATGTAAGTTTAATTACAATCGGATTATCTCTGTGCGATGGAAGAGCGTGTTAATGAGTGATTGCATTAAAATATTTTGCGGCAGAAATTTCACAGTTGATGAAGTTGACATCCAAGTGGAGGGGGAAGGACCGTTTTTCGCTTCCAAAACTCCACTGCGCTAGCATTCCAGGTGTATTAATAGAGTTCTATGAATAAATCTGAAGTGAAATTGTAAACTAAGTACGTACTGCATTTATTGATTTTATATTCTACCATAACTTTCCTCCTAAACTGTAGAAAATTGACAGCATTGTTTATGGGACTACTTTATTAGTACTCTGAAGTAAAA
>JAGFPH010000504.1:170185-210570 GCA_018207615.1 Philaenus spumarius
AAAAAACCCCCAAAAAATCAGTTATTATTTTTTTATTAAAAAACGGCTCTAACGATTTTGATAAAATTTGGCTTATTTGTAGCCTATAATGTGCCCTACCATATACAGAAACCCGCATCTTTCTAAAAATTATCGTTTAGCTAATAATAATAATAACTGTTTTTGGGGGTTTTTTGGCCATAAAGCGGGTTGTTTAAAAAAAAATTCAAAACCATTTTACGTGCATCTATGAAGACCTAATTGACGTGTTTGGTGCAAATTTTTTCGAAATCGATAGAATAGTTTTCTCTCTAGATAATAATAATAATATTTATTAGTTAATCTCCAACTTTAATAAAAAAACTCTCCTACCCCACCCTACAAGTCACAGTGAATCTGTTTAGTAATTTAAATGTATTTGTGAGAAAGTATGTGCCAGTTCCTGGTACCGTTTATTAAAATTGTTGTTTGTTTATTTTGTTCCTTATTTGAAAGCATATACAACATAAATTTTAATGTAAACAATATTCAAATAATATAAAATAAACTAATTGCAGCTGAAAAGAACAAACGAAAATTAAATTTAAAAAAATACTCTTAAATAACCCTACTTTGTTGACCACTGCTATATTTCATTAAAGAAAGGAAATAAAAGACAATATCTGTGTGATATTTTCAGAGAAAATAAAAAAATCTGAAAAAAACTAAAATGCAATGAGTGGCAGCTGAAGTCTTTTATAATTTTAGGTCATTACATGCAATAAAAATAAATGAACTTAGCTTCAATCCATTACGAGGGTCATTCAATAAGTATAGAGACAAGCTGTTCCAGAAAATAGTCATCTGAGGGAGAAAGCAACAATTATTTTTAATATTTTGATTGCATGGTTCTGACTATTGTTGAAAAGGCTGGTTGTGTTGTGTTGACAAGAATTGATGTAAACATAACCTTTATTTTGATATTGCGTGCCCACTTGACATTCATCTTAGCGATCAGTCATTCTTATCGGAAGGAACTAAACCAGGCGATTTTTGTTCAAGAATGGAAAACGTTGTATGAACCGTCCAAACTTTTAAAAGTCGATGGACCGCTATAAAATTGGTCGAACAAATGTGTCTTATTTGCAACGTTCAGGCCGACCAATTATACTTTATTTATTATTGCTTCGGACTTGACCTCCTTTCCGGGGTAGCAGGACATCAGGGGCTCGCCCGCTCCCCAAACGCGAGTCCCAAGTCAGAAGCAATAATAAATAATGTATAGTGTGTCAACATTTTTGTGAGAGAGCTGAATTGAAACCCTTATTGAAGAGATCGACGAGTTACAGTGGTTCAAATAGCTGAGTATTGTAGGCTTTTGTACACATTACTAAACTCCAGGGGCAATGAGGACGTTCTGTTCCAAGGCAGATGACAGACAAGCACAGAAACGCTAGGCTTCGCTTCTATCAGAAACTGAAAAGCCGTTATCTGAAAGGAGATGCATTTTTGGAAAGAATTGTAACCTGCCATGATATGGTATATTTGGATCCATATGAGTCTGAGTCAAAGCGCCAAAGCTTTTAGTGGAACAAAGTTCACGTGTAAGGACAAAGTTCAATCACATACAAAAGCTGAATAGCAACGCTTACGATTTTTTACACAAAAGATAAATTTTCTGATTTTAAACCAGCAATTCTCAGTAAGATAAGAGGCTTGCAGAGTAAAAGAATCGTTTCTCCAAGACAATGCACGTTCTCACAAAGCTGGCACACTTGAAACCATTTAAAGGTTATGCTGGGAATCCTTAACTTACCTCACCCTCCATATAGTCCTGATTTGGCCTCATTAGATTTCCATGAAAGACAATTTCCGAGGGAAAGGGTTAAGAGCAAAAGAGCAATGCACAAGCGAAGGCAGCGGTCTCAAGACAAAGAGTATTTTGCTGCGGGAATAAATAAGCTGGTAAATCGATGGGATAAGTGTATAAATGTAGTCAAGTATTTTGAAAGTATGTACATCCATTTTGATTATGTTTATTGATTGAGTGACCCTTGTATTTAAATTGTCAAAGTCCATATTTGTACCATTTTAAATCAGCTGGGTGTTTTAGATTTTAGTTTACCACCACTACATTCATACATACGGCCAATTAACACATAGTACACGCCATTGTCTAAATGTAGTAAAAGTAATGTCCGTCAGTCCATAATTCGCATCTACCGCAAGACCGAATGATTTGTGACTAAGTAATAAATTAACCTTGAACTTTACGCTAAATTGACCTAGATTGTGCCAAAGGCAGAAGTGATGAGGTCTTTGTCCCGGGAAGTATGGAGGTTGTAGTTGGGGGCGGACCACACCGCGCCTCTTCGTTTTTTTGCACAAACTGTATTTACAACCTCCAGATACGAAATCTGGGTCATATAAGTTTAGAAAACGATCTTTGGTTTGTGTTTGCTCTTTTATTTTAGGTCATTTCATTGTTTAAAGAAATAGATTTCATGTATGGAACGTGAGCCCGGAACATTAAGTCAGTGTAAAGTAGATATTCTAATTTTAGGCGACATTTTGTCTAACACCATGATTACATAACAATTCCGATGAAATAAGCTAACGTAATAATAGCGAAAAGTTTTTATTTTAAATGGCTATATGGGAGTGTTGGGTTGCAAGGGCCAATAAGGAATGAGTGTTTAATACTACTCTATAGTTTAAATCCACCAGTACTGTGGCTATAATATATTTTGTTAAAATTCAACAGCTCTTGCAAATGACGGTGTTATTTATAATGTTAGCTATATATATTTACAACAGTAAAATTTCCAGAAAACTAACACGTTTAAACCGTAGAAAACAAAAGTCGACGTTATCATTTTTTTAAATAATTTAACACAAAATCGTATTTTTCTGCCTGTTATAAAATAATATTAATTTACAATACTTTGTGTACACAACAAGTCATAGTTTAGATGATCATGAACAATTTCTCAAATATTACAAAAGTTGATCTTCAAAATTCGACGAATTGCCTTTTTCTAAGTTTGCGGAAGGTGATGTGGAACTGTTCCGTCCTGATATTGAATTTACTTATACGTATACTGTGTCTTGTAGACCTAACTTTATGTTGCACATTTGTTTGTCTTATCGTTTATCATTTAAGTCTTCTTTTTGGCACTGTGATGTTATCATGAAGTGAAGTAATTATATTAGCCTAAAGTATGATACAAGATCCAATTTTTTTGCTGAGTATAATTGACTACCCACACAGCATTGAACTAGGAAAGAAACCAAAACACTAGATTCAACATCATATTTGCTCTGTAAGCGAGTGCTGATTGCAGAGTTCTTCTCCATTAGTTTATTCTTGAACAAAACCCAGGACCCACGAGCCAAGTGAAACGAGTTCAACTTACACTTTAGCAAACAAGCGTTACGCAAACAGTTTATTTAGTAGAACGTAATTTGCTTTAATAATATAAACGTAGCATATCGTCATCAACCATTAATCAGCAGATAAATAAACTGTAACTAAGAAGCTATTGAATGTTGGACCGTATGTCCGGCTTTATCAATCTATTTATTCAATGCCTATCATTCATCAGTGCAATTAGTACTCGATTGTAAACATCATATCGATAACGTAAAGTCAAACAAGGTTCTTGTTATGTAGAACAAGGTCCTTATTTGGTAACGACGTTTGGTTTAAATTGAAATTGACTAGTGTTTAGGCTTTGTTAAAGAGGGAGAAAGTTTGTTTATCTTTAAACTAGGCTACTTAACCGGTGTGAGTGCAAGTTTACTGATAACGCATTGTTTCTTCTAGGATGCCTAAGTATCATTATGTATATCTCCAGTGATGCACAAGCTACAGTAATTAAAATATAACTGAATTAAAGTTATAGTTTGATTATTAAATATGGCGACATTATCGATAAAACGCATTTGTGTAAATTAACATATTGTTTGGTGCGAACCTATGTCCAAGTTTTATCTATACAAAATAATAACCTCCAATTGGTAATCTCCACAAATTAAAACATATTGGTTTTTTTTATAACATAAGCTAATTTGAGAAAAGAATTATTGGAAAGAACAAAAGCAGCAATTGAACAAAAATTGTATACCACGCAAAATTGTATTGGACTGCAATGTTTGTTAATAATCTATGTCCATAATTAATAGTTAGGTCTTTGTAAATTTTAGGAAAATATTTATGTTAGAACATAGAACATAGCCGAATAGACTTTGGAATTTGATAATTGTGTGTACTATGTCAAGTAAAATTTAATAAAAGCAGTTGAATTTGGAATAGGGACTGGAAAATGAGTTAATATTATACTCGCCTATTTAACTAATGGGTGCCGATAGCTCAGTTGGCAAGGCTGCGGCGTTGCGATACCCACGGTTCGGGCTGTCGTAGGGTCGAATTCGTATAATATTGACGTTACTTTTTCGGTTTATTAAAACTTAACCAAGCTAAACACAGTGAATATATTATGTTTAAGGGACTGCGAAAGTATTTGTTCAAAAAATGTTATCATTCGTAGCATGTCGTGTACATTCAAAGAATGAAAGATAATAGATATATTGCTTACACACCTTTAAATTATGTTTATATTTCATTGTTAGTATCATTGTAAAACTAACCCTTATAGGATCTCTCCTTTGTCGATCTGCCTATAACAGTAGATTTTCTTAGGAACAGAAAAAGGTACCACAATACAATTTTACATCTCTCTGTTTTATACAAAAATCCTGTCATTCACGCAAACACTCTCATGGCCCTTCTGCGCATGCGTCAGAATCTAGGTTACCGCTACATTCTACTCTGATCCAAGTGCCTCTATCCACAGTATCAGTGTATAGAATAATCTGTTTATTTTTCTTTGCCGCTAGTCGCCGCTGCGGCGGTTGGTGCTGAGCGAAAAGAAGTAAAGGGAGGAGCCTTCTATTGGTTATAAAGAATTCAGTTTAGAAATAAAATGTACTGTCCTTTTTGAGAGGCCGAATTTTTGGTACCCAAAAATGAACATTTTATGATACTGTCTTGTGGGGTATCGTTTGAAAGGGCTTTATTTAAGAATATCAAAGCTATACAGAAAATGTTGCTAAAACCTCCATTCTTTTTCAGAAAGTGTGCAGATAGTTTTGTTTTAAAATGTATTACTGATGTACTAGTGGACCCGGCAATGCTTCGCTATTGCTATTGCTTGATTTACCTAACCTAAAATTATATTCAGTTCTTGATCCAAATCAGTTGTTGATCAAAATCAGCTGTTTTAAGCTTTTCATACGAACAGCTGTTTTTTGAGCCCCTGATAAAATCAAAAGAAATCTTTCTTCTTCTTCCTTAAGATTGACCTTCCATAAGATTAACATTGAAACTTTGAGGGCCACTGGGGCGTATCCCTGAGGACCGATGTAAATTATAATGGGATTCTGCTCATCTACAGGACACTACCTTTCTAACGGTATGCGCGAATTTCTCCTACGATGCACACAAGCTGAGAAAAAAGGACGACAAGTTTTGTGCTTGCCTATTAATATATAGATAATTTATTTCCGCCATTGTTATTGTTTGATAGACGGTTACTTCTTTATGTTGAGTGTAAGGATTGTTGGTGCATTGTAATGTTGTTATTAATAAAAATGTTGTAAAACAGCTGGACGGCTGTTGCCTTAGAATGAATACTTGGCGCTTGAGATGTACCTACTCAGTTTATTTTAAACTTGAATCTTACTTCATATTTTTTGCTCTGAAATCCACTGTGCAAAGTCGCCCTCAAACACTGTACCCTATATCGCAGACAAAAACAATATCTTATATTTTTTCTTTAAAATGCACATAGACCCAACGTATTTTTAAAGGACTGTTGATTGTTGAAATTAAGTATTTGTTTATTTATAACTTCGATTTAAATTGACTATTCCGTACAACTCCAAACGTCTTGAACGATTTGGTAGGATCGCATTGACCGTCTACAACCTATTTTATCTCCTTGGATGCCCATGCGTAAAGTGTGTAAATCAACACTATAGCAAGGCTTGACATCTCGATTTTGGTTAACCTTCTTTGCAGTGGATTGATTGCTTCGATCAATCTCCGTACAGATTCAATTTAGTGCAAATTGTCCTCTGACAAAGAACGGTACGGTGCTACCCCGTCTGCTGATGTTTATAGGATGTAACGGTCCACTTTCGTAATTTATTTCTGACTATCCGTCAAGACCTTTTCTAGGTTAAGTGTTAGACAGTGGTTGATCTTTTCATGTTTAGGAGTTGATTTTAGATATTGTAATGTTATAGTAATAATTTTACACTAAAATAATGAAATAAATGTTTACACGCGTTACATGATTAGACTATACTACCAAACTTAGATACCGGTAATTTCTAAATTAGAATATTGTTACACGTGAACACATCAGCTTGAGGATTCCGTACCAGCAGGTACACTAAAAGGAACCTATTGTTGAGACTTTGATATCATTTTGTCTGTCTCTTATGTATTGTCGATTAACGCGGCCATTTTTAAAGCTTTGTACTTGCGATTTTACATAGTCGTAGAACTTGCTTGCTTGTACCTCATCCAACAGTCAAAATTAAATAATAAAAGTGTTTAACTCATTTTATATTAGGGGAACATGTTTATTGTACCAAGATTTAAATGTACCCACTCCCCAACCGTCCTGAGGACCAACTTTTTCGTTTTAAAATAATTAAACTTTTGTTGTAGATATCACGTTGACAATAAGGTATAGAAAAATTGAAAATTTGTAATTTGTATTACAAACAAAAGACTAGGCCAAAAAGTAAACACTAATACACTGGGGGTAGTTTTAGATAAATTAGCAAACAAGTAAAGTCAGAGATTGGTGACATGATCTTTAGTACATGCCCTACCTAATTCTAACACTTGCTTTTGACAGCTAAATCGGTAACAATGTCTCAGCAAAAAGACTGCTTTTTGGGTTTTTAACGTGTTTTAATTTATGCCAGTTAGCTTAATGAAAAGTGGGGAGCAGCGTGTAACGCAACCTACGTGATCCATAACTGTAGCAGTGTGGATTCTCTGCACCCTTTTAACTGTTTAAGTAACACGCGAAATTCGTTTCTAGTGATTGTCAAATTATTTTCCTGCTATGTTATTAATTTCGTTTATCGCTTAAAATATCATTCTGGCTAAGTATCGAATGGGCAAAATCGTAGTAAGTTAAATATCATTACTATTTTGATATTGAATGTAAGAAATCATCGATAGTAATATTATAACAATAAGTATTTATTTTAAGTTCACATTCTTTGAAATAATATGTATATATATATATTATGTGTTAACTCAAAGAACTCAGTAATACATGTGTAGAGGAAGTGTTCCAAAACCGACATACCATTTTGTTTTTGGAGTATTTTGAAGTATTTTAGTGTAAAATTTAAAATGTTAATTCTTGAATGTATACTAAATTTAGTATCTAGTAACTATTTGAGCTCAAAACTCTCAGAAGAATATTAAATCTCTAAAAAACGTAATTTTTATAAACATGAGTCGAACTACGGCATTTCGAAAATGGGTTCCAAAACCGACATACCCGTATTCCCAAGGAAAACATGACAAATAATAGACCTAACATTTATTGTAGCAATAATATTTATTTATATATGGTGATTAAATACAATAGTTAAAAGCAGTGTTATATTAGAAGGTTTAAAACTTAGTCTATTATTTACAATAATCACAGATGTAAATATCCTTATCTGCACCTGCACATAAATTATGGGCCCATTGGTTGCACATAACACATTGAACCCAAAGCTCCCCACTGTGATCTTCGCAAAAATGTCTTTCACAAAAAATACATTCAGCATCTGCATTATCCGGAGCAGTAGATTTTAGTTGAGGGTCATCAATGTCTTCGGATGAACTGTCGTCACCAGAATTTGTTAAAACTTGGTTTCTATTGAGTTTAATTGCCTTAACACTTTCGAAATTCAGTCTTCTCTTTTTCGTGCCTCTAGAAACACTGTCACTATTTGACACCCTTTTTTGTTCTTCAGTTTTATTTTTAGAATCTATCGATTGGGTCAAATCTTTTTTATATGGCGAAGATGTTATGATGGAAGAAAATGTTGCTTTACGACCTCTGGTGGAGCTTCTCTTTTTAATTGTTGGGACAGGAACAATTTGAAAAGGACTGGTTTCGTAAGAAGTAGATGGTCTTGCATGAAATGGAGATATTGCGATGGGAAGCTTGGCAAGGCTGGAAGTTGGACTTTCTTGCTGTTGTACATCCAATTCTTTCTCCAGTCGGTCTACATGAGGTTCTTGAGAAGAGTGACTGCCGTGTTCTTCTTGACCAGAAGGAAGAAAGTCAGCGTCTGTAAACAAATGTCTGTTTAATGGATACAGACCAGTTGCTTTAAATCCGTTGACCGCAATTTCTGCTGTTTGGCACCTCAAGTAGGCTTTTCCCAGCAGTTCTGCTATGTCATACTGAGAGACTGGCTTCCCGCTGGACCTCATCCACTGTCTAATTTCTTCAGAGTAGTAACTCTTTAAAGGACCCATAAAACTCTTGTCTAGTGGTTGAAGCTTATGGGTCGAGTGTGGTGGCAGTGAAATGATTTTAACATAGTTTTTCCTAGCTAAATCTATCAATTCAATGTTGCGTGTGTGGCTAAAATGTCCATCTAAAAGAAGCAAAATTGGATCATTCTCTGATGGTTTTGTTTTTGCAACAAAATGCACAAACCATTTCGTGAATAAATTCATTTGAACCCACCCAGATGGATGTGCTACTCCAATGGAACCGTGAGGAGCACCTTTCATCAACAAGTCAGACATATTTTTACGGGGGAAAATGAGCATAGGTGGTATAAACATACCAGCAGCACTCATGCAACAAATTAGAGTCACTAGAGAGCCTCTTTCTGCCGAAGTAATAGCACCTATTTGACGTTTTCCTTTTTTACCGATAATTTTGGGAACTCTACTCTGCACAATGCTGAGACCAGTCTCATCTACATTAAATATTCTGTCCGGTGGATAGCTATGTTCATCAAAACAAGCTTCCAATAAATCAAAATATTTGCAGACATTATCTCTGCTGAAGCCTCGTGCTCGTGCAACTGACGTTCCAGTTGGCGTTCGTAGTGACAACTCAGGATGACGACGTAAGAATAATTTCATCCACTTTCTACCTGCCATGATATTGTTGAAAGGATGGGTCAGATTATTTTTTATAGCTAACTGTAGAGCCATTCGTCGTAAATCTGTCCTAGATAAACCATAAAACGTTGCTTCCATTGTGAGGCAATAACGAACTAATTCAATTTCTAGATCGAAATTCAAAACTGGAGGTCTCCCGTGTTTTGTTATGGATGCCTCTTCTGGAGACCCATACTTTTCGTTAGCCAGTCTACGTAAAGTAGCTTGTGGAACTTTAAAGGTCTTCGACGCTTTAAGCCAGCCCATTTCTTTGTTCCGAACAGCTTTTATAGCCAAAGTCATATTAGCAGGTTCCCATTTCCTAATTTTGGCTCCTTTATTATTTTCTGGAGGCATCTACAACAGATTGTTACAGACTAATTAATTGTAATAACACTGTTAAATGTGATTAATGATCATTAAATGTAGTATAATAACGTTTTATTAAACAAACGTAGATTTATTCAACCATAAATAAATGTAGGTATGTCGGTTTAGGGAACCCACTAATGACGGTATGTCGGTTTAGGAACCTCATAAGACGTATGTTTATCCTCAATTAAACAAACACTGGTTAACATAAAAACAAATTGAAATATATATTTTGAATCCTTATTAAACCTAGAATAAGAATATATATATATAAATAACTACTCACCGTTCCAAAAAAAGTAACGAAGCACTATTCTAAAGCAGTATAAAGTTTTGAAATGTGTTGAATAAAACAAACGATCACTAGGTTGTAGGCACGCAATGAAATATGGCTAACTCTGTTTGCAAAGCATCATGGGACTTGTATGAACACATTTTAGCCGTTACCGGTAGATGGTAGCACTTACCAAACAAGATACCTTGGTATGTCGGTTTAGGAACCCTATGTCAGTTTTGGCGCACTTCCTCTACGAATTTGAGTGTTTTCGCAGGAAAATGTAATTCAGTTTGGGTTTATTAGCCAAGTTTAGTACAATAGTAATAATTTGACTGTCATGGTGCGGATGCGGATGCAGTTAAAGTAAAATCAATGGACACAGAGTTAGTAGCGTCTGTAAAACAGCTATCGGTACAACCTAATCGTGTTGATAACACAATAGTCGACCGTGATACAATAAGGAACAATTATCAAAATGTTCCAGATAATCAATTGTAAAAACTAATTTATTTATTTTTACAATGTTCTTCTTTATTTTCTAAACACAAAAATATATAATTTTGCCTATTTGGTTTTTTAAAATTTTTAAACAATTTTTTTGATAATCATGCTTATAAGTTGGAAATTTGCCAATTTAGGAGACTTGCGTACATTTTACTGTTATTTTTCATTTTAGCGCATGAGAAATTTGTATACATAAAACAATATCTTATGTGTCAACGTCTATGTTTTGTAGACTTATTATTTCCCGAACAAAAGATATGATAATACAATCAGCTGACTTATAGCAGAACAGTAAAAAGGTGAATTGTTTTGTGCTTATTATTTATAGAGGAACTGTATTAATTGTTATAACTGAAGTGAAATTGGAAGAATAAAAAAGTCTAACTTATCTTTATCCAAGAGAAATGTGAAAAATGTTTTATTTCCATGGAATAAAAAATAGGCCCAATGTTGAACCTAGTGGGAGTGCATAGGCCCTACTTTTTTTTCATTTTTTAACGTCCTGCTGTTTTGCACTTTAAGGCTAATGAAGACGGGACCTACAGTTTTACGTGGAATCCGAACCACAGCCAATGATGTCTGTTAGGAAACCATTTAGAAAATTATTCGGGGTCAATGGGAATTGAACCCGGAACTACTGCAGAAACGCATTCAATACTGCTTGTATTTGCAATGAGAAATGTTTTTTTTAACATTTTCCCAGTAAAAGTCAAACAAAAAATGTAATTGTGTGCTTAAGACCACACGGGGGAAGTGTAAACTTTTTAACACAGCTTATTACGAAATGAGGAAGCACAATGTTTATTTCAGAGGTATTACTAATTAAACTATACATTGTATTAATATTAACAGATTAAGCCTATGATGGTAGGACAATCTGTTACACTTATGTACCCAACTCAAATATGCTAAATTTGCAATGTGATCGTGGCCTAACCGGCTAAGGCGCTAGTAGGCCTATATGGTGATAGACTCTGCTGGTTCGAATCTCGGCAAGACCAAAACTTTTTCAAACAGATGGAATAGAGCGTTTCACATTAGGAGCGTTTCACAAAATGCATGGTAAAACGCGTGACGGTAAAATCCGATTCACCCCTAGCGACAAGAAAACTCTAATGTAAAAACATAGGTATTTCTAAGAAACGTAAAATAATTGTATATTTGTGAAATAATTATACTTTAGAACTGTTGCAAAACTTGGCATCCAGTTCCCACAAATAAGGAATTTGTGCGATTTGAGATAGGCCTACAGAGTTTGATATAACTCCAGATTAAGAAGTCACAAGATGCTGATTTTTCGTGTGGCTATTAAATTATCTAAATTTATCTAAATTAGTTATCTAAATTTTCTTGCATTTTGAAGATACTCTAATAAAAGGTTGTAGGCCTATATAAAAAAAATATATATTGAAATCTACTTTATTTTTACTGAAAAACTTTTGTTTACGTGCACTGTTGTCACAATTTCCTTTATGTATATTTGGTTAAACAAGAGCTTTCCAAATCGTATAAGTAGTTTTTGAGATAAATCTTACTAAATAATCAAACATATAAACCTTTCCTTTTGGTAATATAGTAAATATTTGTTGTTACACACAAAATGTGTCATAGTAGAGATCCTAAAACTGGCGTTAAATCTTTTTTATTTTCTCTGATTTCATAACAATATTATCTATAAAGTGACACTTTAGCCAAACCCTTTTATTTCATGTTTGACTTTGAATAGGATTGATGTAAAAGTTGCAGTGACGGAAAATTCATCTCTCAAGTTTTTTATATACACCTTGAGTGTAATTTAAACTCATCGGACGGACGCCTATATTTAATTTATAATTAATATTTCTTTAATTGTGTGCTGCGGTTTGAACCCCGTACGGTTGTAGTTACTAGGATCAGCTTTCGTGTCGTGACACAGTCTACATGGAACGATGGAGAGATCATTCGTTCTCAGGTCACACGAAAGGTACCGTAGAGAAAGATATCATACCACCTGCAGAGATGCAGTTAATACAACTTCAAATAAATGATTACCGGTTCCGATTAATTTGACTTCCCCGGGTAAGTAATTTACCGGTTCTCACACTGGCGTATTATTGATTTGGCGATGGTCTCGGGATAACTCGTAGCCTAGTTTCGTTCTGAAACAGTAAGTGATCTGTTCTCACGTCTTACATTGACTTACAAACATCGATTTACTATAATCGCAGAACCCGTTGATCGTCCAAAACCAGAACTCTACTGGGATCTAATCACAGGCAATAACGAGACAAATAGTCTGTCGGCGAACAACGTCTTTGTAACTCGCTTCCTTCAAGTATTAGTACACTTAGGTAGATTTTGATCACTACAAGTGCATTATTATCTTTAATATCATATTCCTTATACTAACCTAGAAGTTGTGAATGTAATCTAAAATTTAATCGCATTGTTGTTTTATTTTTGTGGAAGTTTTATTGTTGACAACTGTTTCATCGTTATGTTTAAGTACCAGGAGACCGAGCTAAAGCTCGATTATAAGCAGGGCTATGATTTCAATAACTATTATTGCAAATTTCCGTGAACATCGTTTAGGTTAGGCCTATAACATTAAACAACTAAATAAAGGGTATGTTTATTTAGCAGAAGTATTCGTTGCCATGGTACCTATAAATAGTTACAACATTAGGCTTACCTCTAATAAAATACAGTTTAAAAGAAAACAGATGATTATTGTAATGGCATTGAAAACATTTGCATCAGCTGTGCTTCGTTTAAAAGAAAACAGATGATTATTGTAATGACATTGAAAACATTTGCATCAGCTGTGCTTTGTATTGTTTAAAATGGACAAATTTCACTTTTTAATTCAATAAAAAGACGTAGAAAACGAATTTTCCCAGACTGGTGACCATTTCCAATCGATTTCTCGTTGCCAAAAGCCCTATATAAAATCAAAAAATCAAAAATCCTTAGACGGAGATTCCAGATCCATTTAGCAGACAGACAATTCTCTCGCTTTAGAAGATAAGATAAAGGAACATCTGACTGTAAAATGATTGAGAAGTGATTGTAAAAGAAATTTAGTACATAAGTATACTAAAACAATTGCATTATATGCTCCAAATCTATTTTCTTCGATTAGTGTTCTGTCTTTATTATGTGGCTAGCTTATATTTTCGAGTTAATGACATACAAATCTATGCCAAAATCTAGAAATAAGTTGTCTTTTCCGTTCCACTCCGCAAGCCATTAAAAATTTGCTGTAAGATTAAAATTCCCACGCTATTGAATGTTGATTACAGTTTTAAAAGATCCTTTAACCGTATTTGTGTTAATAGTTACATTAAATTAGGTGTACCTTAGAGTATATATATGTCAACATTATGAGAATAATTATACAGATGTATTCAAAAAGATTCTTTTAGATTTTAAAAGGTAATATCCACCAAAAGAGTTCCTTTTCACTTTAAAAGTATGAAACCAGCTGTTAATAAAAATGCTTCTGAGAAATGGTCAACATGCCAGTTTAGAAGAGTAGATTAAACAGTTGTTTTTTATCTATAATCTATCCTATCTGTGACCGCTGCTCCGCGTAGATGTAACTACATGATTTATTACGTGCTTTATCTCGAGGTAGCTTTTTATAAAATCAATATTTGAGTCGAGCGAGTACAAACTAAATTGTACTCTAATATTAAATATTTAAATAGAAATCTACTACTAAAAGAAATCGAAAAAAAACATCAAACGGGAATGCAACTACAGATTTTAACTGATCAATAATCAAAGTCAATCATTAACATTAGCTACCGGAAACAGGAAATGAGAAAAAAACTATGAAAAATAGTAAAGAAATAATTAAACTGAATTAATGAAGTAATAAGCTGTCACCTAAAGAATAAAGGGAGTCATGACGGTTGGGTGCATTTATAGACGCCGAGCCGCTCCTTGTCGACTGTCGCAGCCCAATGGTTTTATAATAATGACCAGTTTTCTGATTGGTTATTTAATTTGTTCGTTAACGAAAAAAGGTTTGTTTCCACTGATAAATGTTTCCAACTACATAAACTAACTTATTTCAAATATTTCTTCATTTAATAATAATTATTATTATAGGTACAAACAGATTTTATTTTCAATCAATATTCAAATTATATACGTACCAACATCGAACTTGGCCCAAAACGTATTTCGATATTGTCCATCTGTTTTTTGAATACAAAAATAGCGTTTAAATCACACCTATTGACTTTACACTGATATAAAAATTTGTTGACACTTAAATGTTTGTGAATATCCTAAAAAGTTTATAACTCGGAAACTCCTACAGAGATTTAAACAGATTTTGGATCCAAATCAAGTTTGTTGTTGATGAAAAGTAGGTTGGTACTGAATATTTTTTAGAAATTGCTTAAAATATGTAGATAGTTCACGATGTTTACTTTAAAGCAACGCAATGGTAATACATAACTGTTAAACTAAAGCACCACTTTCAAAGAGGCTATAACTCGAATACTACTGCCTCGATTTTAAAAGAATTTTAAAAGCAATCTAGTGAAACTCTGCATTTGTACGCTTCAGGGGGGGCTGGAGAGGGAAGCACAAGGGGGAGAGGCGGGGACTTTTGAGAAAATACATGTCACATAAGGGTCTATCACATATAAAAAATTCAGCTTTCCCCTAATTAATTGTGACAAAAAAACCTTCATTGACTGGGTTATGTTGTACCTACACAAAACTGCATGACAGAGGGATGTATTTTAGGTAGTTTAGACAATTAGGCCTAGCTATGTTTATTTAAATGGACAAACAGTATTTTTAAAACTATTTTTATTTTTAAATTTTTTTGATATTTTAAAATTGTAATTTAGTTATCTACATTTTAAGATTGTGCCTTAGATGTATTATATCTATATAAATACAAATGTAAATGTGTGTGCGTTTGTTCAAAATCGATAATCTTCGAAAGTTCTTCACCGATTGCTTTTGAAATTTTGACACAACATTGCATTCGAATCCATGAGTGTTTTTATATACTTTTTTTTTAAACTACAGCATCTAATGAACATAAAAATAACAACCAAATTTACTCAATATTTAACAAAAATGTAAGCGCCATTACATATGTTTATTGACTGTAATAATAACAGTAGTCAGCTGTTTTCTATAAAGATTTAACATTTTTTTTGTATGTAGTGGATAATCTCTAGAACTAGACTGAACCGATTGAAAAAATAGTTTTACTTATAAAAAGCTATCCCTGAGTAACATAGGCTAGAATTCATATTGATAAGAACATTTTTTATTTCAATATTTGTAAATTAGTCGGAACAAATTCACGGGTTCAAGTTGGACGTTAAACCCATACCATCTAACAGCTGTAATACCAATAAATAAGCAACATTATGAAAAACTAAAAAAACGACAATTGAAAGATGAAACTTTTATCATTCAAAGATGTGCACAAAAACATAAATTAGGTGCGTATGTTGCCCTTAAGGCAGGTAAAACATAATTTTAGGTTAGGCCTAGACTGATAAACCAACTTCTTGAATGTATTTACATTCATTACCATAACATCCAATTGAATAAAATAAAACAGATAAAACAGTTGATTCGGATGTCCAGCTTAGTACAAAATAATATTTTAAGTTAGTCCTAGGCTGAACCAACACATGTTTTAACAAACACAAACCAATAAAAACTTACGTTAAGGAATTTAAAAATAAGAAAAAACTATGTTACATTTTAAAATAAACTAGCTGACCCGTGCGAAGCATTCGCATTCTAACTTACTTAAATCCCACTTAATTAAAGTACACACCGTATATTTAGTATCGTATATTGCGTATAGTGCGTCATGGGCATAGCGGCAGCTCTCCAGCTGGGTATTGTTATCATCAGTGTTGCCAACGCCAGGAAAATGTCCCTACAACTTACTTGATCTTACATCAATGTTACTTTCGGATTGTTTATTATTATTATTTTTTTTTTATAATTGTATTTTGTATATTTTTCCGGTGTAGCGGTTAAGGAAAGCTTTAAAATGATGCCTCATTCATGTAATTTGATGTTGTATTAAGGAAGTTATGGCGTACCGACAAAAAAATGGCCTTGAGAAATAATATATGTGATAAGTCATATTATAATTTAATAGTAGGTCTATTTATTGATAATATACTACGGTAATTGATAGTGAGTAACCAATATTAACAACTGATTTTAAAATATGAAACAATTACTTATATTTCTTATTTTTTGGTTAGTTTTTTAACAGGTTCTTTTAACCTTTACTATAACTGCTGTTATAAAAAATACGAAATAATTTGATTTGAACATTTAACATTACTAGTGGACCCGGCAATGCTTCGCTATTGCTACTGCTTGATTTACCTAACCTAAAATTATATTCAGTTTTTGATCCAATATAGATTTACCATATTAGTTTTGAGGTTATTATTAATCCTACACCTTTGTTGTAAATAAAACATAACATATGTTTTTAGAAGGTTCCTTTGGGGGTTGGCGTGCGGAGCACGCAGGGGTTTCCCCTAGGTTATACATATATAGTGAAAGTGCACACATTTCACAAATTTACGTACCACTTAAAATTATATATGAGTATTACTGGGCAATTTATTGTAAGGTCGATTTGGCATATAAGACGAAAATTCTCGATGGAACACTGTGGAAAGTAGAACTAAATAACGGAAGACGTGCGACATTATGATCGGTTTGGAATACAACGGACCAGACATGTCATATAAACAGCAAATGCCTAACTATTGATCACATTCCGATGTTTATTGACATTCCCTTTTCACAGATTGCTTTTAACTTGGTTGTCAACAATATACACAGTTCATCATCTCCCATCTCCACCACATTGGATCAGTTTCCCATATACGAGTTATGTTAGACGTACACAAGTATCTTAAAAAATATGTCTTAATGCTATGTAATTATTTTAACATGAATAATTCACGAAATTTACTGTTTATTTTAAAATACTGACTCGATTCTTCTAAAAAAATTAAATATACATAAATAAAAATATATCTATGTTTATAGTGTTTTAACGCACATTCTGGGATGAAAATCAGCATAAAAAGGATTTAAGTTCATCGCTCATATTGTGAAATATTCCAATTGTTATTTCTACTGCAGACAAGCCTTAAAAAACACAGTGATGGCGTACGATTTACTACATACAAAGTAATAATATTGGTATCCCATATTTAATAATTCTTTCAAAATTACTTTCATATCCTAATTTATTAATGTTATATTAATACCATTGAATTAATTAACAAACCCAGTATTTTATTTTAGTAAAAGTTTTAACTTCTTATAGCGAAACTCAATTTAGTTATTAACGCTTTCTAATTAACTAAATATTAAGTTTAAAACTAATAATATAAACTTAAAATAATTCGACCACGCAGCTGAACCGCTGACGTGAGTTAAGCAAATTTCCAAAATTAAGTTTATAGGCCTACGTTTTAGGGTTTCAACCAACAATTTGGGAAATAGGTCTATTCACGACGGTGCTGAATAGCTGCAAAATGGTTCGCACGCCATTCCACATATTGGGACTATCTTCAATACACAATGCATTGCGTGCTTCGCACGCCAACCCCACGGTAGAATCCACCACATGGCTTTGAGCCGGGTACTTCTATGGTATTTTACGTTTTGATTGATTTTGGGGGAACCAAGCGAGCTATAAGGTCGCGTAAAAAAACAATATGCGCAGAATAACATTCTACATTTATATTTGTAGAAAAAACCCAAAAACAAATTCATTCTCGTAGGAAAAATCTCAAAAAATAGTTACTTTCTGTCAAAAAAACGTGCTTCCGATTGTTGGAATTTTTTGGCTAACGAATTTGTCCGAGCGACGTAGACAATCGGACTTAAAATGCGGCCGCTAGAGTGCGAACACATATATATATATGATTTTTAATGACACCCCCAAACGTGTTCTGGGGACCATGATCGTTTCTCATTTGATACTCCCGAAATTGGGTCTTACCGTAAGGGCCACTGCAATAGCTCATTTTTCCTATGGAAAGTCGCTAACTAGTAGACTAAAAATAACACGAAGTTCCAGAGCGTAACAATAACACAGTATTCTAGCTGATGTTAAAACGAAGAACTGAACAAACTAAACACATTATACCAATAAATATAAACTCTAAAGTGAAATAATAAAAAAGTAAACAGTGCCTCGTAAGGATGACTTGAAAATGTAGCAGATGGTCATTTAGATATTGAATAAAGTATGGGACGTTTGTTTAAAGATGTTTTTTGTGTGGCTTTGACATGGGTTAGCGAAGGGTGCCAAACCATCCCTCTAATGGTTGCAATTTATATTGCATTAATTTAAAGTACAACATTTTATTTAAATAAATTATTAGTGCAATAAAATACACCAAAAACAATACGGTAAAATTAGATCATATTCCTACAAACTTAACGTTATTAAATGAACTAGAATCTGTGGTCGAGATTCCATCAATTGTGTTGTAAAGTAACGAAATCCAACGTGTTTAAATAATATTTAATTGGTATTTATTTGTTTGCAAATTCTTTATGAGGATAAGAGTGGGAAAAGGCAAGGGGAATGTTTGATGGAATTAATGACAAACCTATGAAATGAAACTATTAATAAAACATACATACATACATTAAATGGTGGAATAATTTTATAAATAATTTGTGCTAAGTGATAATTTAATTTGCAAGAAATGGAATCTATGCCAAGTATTTGTTTGTTTACATTTTTTTGTAATATTTTCTGTGAGGAAAGGCAAAGAAATCTGATAGCCTCATACAGCCTTGAAAGTGATCAAAATGTTTTCATTTAATTGGTTGTAGTATTTTGAATTTTTTGTAAATCATGTATTGATGAAAAATATGAACACATGACCTAAAAATAGCTACCAGCTGCATAAAATAGAGATAAAACAGCTGATTCGAATAACTAGCTTAGCAATACAATTTTAGGTTAGGCCTAGTTTATTTTACTTGTTTTAATGCCAATATATAGGCTATACATATTTTTTCTGCACATCTTATGGCACAGTACCTTTTAAATGGTATAAGTTCCATACTCTCCTTTTATTATAAAATCATTAAAAACTGTATTACAATTTTCGATGTACACGTAATAATATAATGATGTACGATTTAGGTAGAGTTTGTAAAATTAACTTCTTTTCCTCGTATTTAGATTTCTTAATTATTAGGCTATCAACTATTTATTAATAATGTAAATAGGTCTGGGTTTAAATAGGTTGCATAGCGTGTACCGCATATTTTGTACATTTTAACCCTTTAGACTACTCTCTTGATACATTTCATAGACACGAATGGATAAATATGAGTTTTGTCAAGTACGTAGGTGTCAATTGTTTTATTGTTATTGCTAGGGGCTCAGTGTCAAAATCCCGTAGGCCTATACAAGTTTAATACTATCACGTCTACTTAAAAAAAAAACTATTCATGACATTGATGCTGACATTGATTCTTCAAAAAACTTAAAGAAGATTGATGCTGATTTGACATTTATTTATAACCTCATTCCTCGCAGACTATTGCCGGGAACAATTACAATTTCCAAGATCCTCAATGATAGAATATTTGTAGAATGTGTCTACCCTTGTATGTCAGTAATTTTAATTGCCGCAGTTGTGGGGCGACAAGTTCAGTGGGCTACGGAACCGGTTGTCTCGGTCGCGACTGGTTATGTGTGTTACCGACTGAACTCTGCGTGAACATTATGTCTTTTACTCGACGGCGACGCACACTGTCGATTTCCTTGTTCAGCTCGACAATAACCTATAGATCTGATCTAGTGCCTCCAAATATCTAACGTTTTATAGTCATGCGCCTGTATGTTAGAATCATTATAAGAAATTTACCTCGAACCTCCATTTACTTTAAGTTGGACAATCAGTTTCTTATTTTTAAAGCTGTGCATTTGTCCACTAAAAATACAAACCTCATCTCACTGAAATTGTTCGGTGTTGGTACAATAATCATCTAGTTACGCTAATAACTTAAAAATATTTCACCATAACTGTAGTAGTATATTTCCCACTATGTATTAACAGCAAATTTTATTTCTTTGAAGACAAAAATAAAATGTTTAGGTTACGTGTGTGTTTACGAGTAGGCCTTAACTTAATAATTTGATTTAGGTTATTTTGAGGTTATTATTAATTTTAAACATTTATAAAAACGAGCCATCGAGACTTAGGCCTGGTTGTTTTGTTAAGAGACTAACTTTTAATTTTTGTATTATTTTATGGGTAAGGTAAGTGTGTGCGGAAGAAGAAAGAGGGTAGGCGTGCTAAATCAAAACACATACGAACTCCAAATTCGTCATATGAACCTCTTACTTGGATGACGTTCCCATGTAAGTAAGGGTTTGTAACAATAAATAATCTATGTAGGCTATCCCTGAAAATCTTTAAAAAAATATAACGTAATTTATCCTATCTTAAGTTATAATCGATGCAAATAATGACGAAATCTATGATACCACATTGCGTACAGACCTGAAATGTAATAGGTAGGGGGAAACTTGTATTTTGAGTTGAATCTGCTCAAACGATTTTGGTCAATTCCACGTAAAGCAGCGAAAAGCTTGAAACTTTATTTCTTCTAAACTAAAACATCTACAATCTCGAAATTAAAACCTACGCGTCTCTTGGGTAGTTAAGTTCTAGGGTGGAAAAAGTTTATTTGAAAAAATGTATGTAACTTAGAAAATTGTGAAAACTCCAAACAAGAGTACAGATAGCGAAGCTCGGGAATCCAGCTAGTATATCATAAAAGGAGCGTGATCTTTAGAACCTGCCTAACGACGGTAGTTTTTTTTCTTTTTCTACCAGACAGTATCCACTTTAGAACTTTCCAATTATGCGATCTATTATACGAGTATCATTGATGCCTTATTAGAGATAGTGATTCCTCGATATAGCCTACTGCTCATCTATACTCACCTCCTATTGTGGCTTACATACAAGTCGTCTGGGAGTTTTACTTGTTTCCAAAATCTCTAATGTTGTTTTCTCTAATGTTATTTTGAAATACTAATGTTAATGAGAGCATATTATTTATCAATTATTCAAGTTTGTTCGTTTGTGTATTTAGGTCTTATAATTAGGGTTATATAATAACTTCCTTTACAAGCAGATGTTTCACTTCTGCATATACTTTAACTGAAATAAAAAATTAACTTAATTATAATCGATTTAAAAACAGGCTTAGGCAACTACTACTGTCTGAAAGGGTTTACTCTATGGATGCCGCCATGTTTTTGTTTAATAGAGGGGAACTCTTTTGCTCTGCAAAGTTTCAAGGTTGTAACGGATAGTTGTATTTTATATAATTTGCTATTAATTGTTATCTTAATTTGATATGCTTTTGTTTATTAAATTAAAGGAATATTTTACCATTTGACTGGTTATGTACTGTAATGTAATGCGTTATGTGTATATGTAATGTTCTTTGGAACAATATAGAAATTAATTGAAAAATTGCTTAAATATATGTAGTTTAATCTTGTGTATGTTTTAAAAAAAGCTGTAACCTATCTCACTCCCATACAAAACTTCTTCTGGTCGTTTATTTTCGTAGAGAACGTTCTAAATTTTAGTCTTCATTTTTACTATTTTTACTTATTTAGTTCTATTGGACATTTATATATTACATTTTCATTGTGTATCCATTTTCAGCGTTGTCTCAATTATCACGAAACTTGCATTTTTCCCCCTTTTGATTTACCTGTATGCAGTAGTTTAACCTTACCCTAATGTTGTTGTCTAATTAATATCAATTTTATTTTACTGTTACAACACGCATACCAATCCACGTCTTCTCTGCGTTGCATACAAATCTAGATATTATATAGTCAACAAAATTAAATTTCTTTATTAATTTGTAAAACTAGAAACGTGGTCCATATTTTGGGTTTCAACCTAAAAAAAACCACATAAACCTTCAAGAAAATGCGACATTATGGAATCTTTCTTATATCGTGTTTAAGCTTCGACGGACTATTATCGGACATCTACTTTTTAGTATTCCAATTATACAATCTTACTACAATAATTTAATTTACCTAAAAAATGCACTATGAAGGTTTTGAAAACGGAGTACATCAGTATGAATTTAACTTGTTAGTTCTTGATATCCTGAACATACGTTTGCCATTAACTTTCTCTAGTTTTTATTCAAACATTTAGCCGCTCCAGTATTTCTGGAATTTCACCTTTGACTTGTTTAAAGTCACTTACAGCGCGTAAAGTAGTAAAAAACTATAGCCGTAAGTGGCCTTACCTGTTTTATATGTAGGCTTTCTTTTCTAACGAGCCACACTGCCGCCATAATATTGTAAGATCATGTGAGATCAATGTTAACGTTTAAAATATAAAACCCAAATTAATTCAAATATTTCGAAAAAAAGTAAATAAGGAAGGAGCCTTTGGTCTAGCTCGCTATTGGTTGTGTAAGGATATTTTACTATAGGCACCTGACTTTCCAACTCTGTGGAAGACGCACAAAAATGTTAAAGTAAATATTAATTATATGATTTCGTTGTGTCATGGTTTTTGCATATTTTACAACACTTTCGATTTCATTATTTTAGAAAAACATTTATTTCTGAATGAAAATGATAAATGTAAGATATTTCTTCTTCATTGATTAGTAGCATCTCTTACAAATTTTACATCTCAAGGCTAATATTAAGAGGCTTTAAGAAGCTATTCATTTTGTATGATATGTCAGCAATTTTAATACTTAAAGCTTTAATCAAATTGTGGATTAAACACTAATTTTTAAAATAATTTAAATACACGTATTTACAGTGATCAGTGTCGGAGATCAGGTGAGGGAACAGTTAGTTATATTCCCACAAGTTAGATTTATTAAAATATATGTTTAAAATATAAATCGTTTGTGAAATAAATGTTTACCCTTGACAAACATGACTGTTGGTGGGATTTGACGTCCCTATAGCGGATGCCTATTACTATTTACAACAGTTACTACTTATAACAGCAAAACATATACGTACAGACGCACGCACCATGTACAATACAGCATTTCTTACAATTTCATCTTGCAGGTCAGTGCAATAAACATGATTTACAACAGCAAAACAAATATGTACAGATTTACACGCGTACCATCTATATATTTAAAGCCGTAAGGAAAAACACATTTGGACAGTTCGTCTGAGACTTCCACTAGACCGATTTATATGCTGCTTTTACCAAAACAAAGGTTTTCGGTCCTATATTAGCAGGTTTTATTTGTATTTTGAAAATATTTACGTTAAATGGGTCAAAAATGAAAAATAGACTTTTCTTATGGAGATTTAACATGGGAGAAAAAGTAAACTTTTTCAATCCTTTGGACAGTTCGTCTGAGAAAGACTGGACCGATTTACATTCAGTTTATACCAAACAAAAGCAAAACTTTTCTATATTAACAGGTTTTATTTATTTTTACGTCATCTTAATTTCTTAAATTAAAAAAATCATTATTTCTAATAGCCCAGTCGGTATAGGTTACAACTACCAGTAATTTGCAATACGGCTGAATGTTTTTTTATAAGTACATTAAAGTATGTAGATTAACATAAAAAAAAGTTTACCAGTCTATCGATTTCCCAAAGTCGAAAAAAAAATCGATTATCATTTTTTTTTCGATTATCCTTAATATTTCGAGCTGGGATGAAGATAGAGGAAAATTAAAAATACCACCGTGTAGGGGAGGTATTTTTCAACAAAAAAGGTCATATGTATTTATTTCGTCCGAGCAATGGTTTGTCTGGAAAAAATTCGATAATGCAGTTATGTATTTTGCAGCAGGGGAAATCACTAAAAGGGGACATCTTATTCATATATGAAGCTTTGGCTCATTCTAAATTGGCCGAATTTTAATATATCGAATTGAAACTTTACATAGGAGTTAAAATATATATTTTAAACATTTATGCTGAGTCTCAGCTTGTTATCTTGAAAATGACCCGATCTAGGAGTCGATTTCGATTATCGATTTTAGGAGTACCGGACCCACAAACTAATTTCAATCTATTCCAGTTTCGTCAATTTTTGGAATATCAACACCAAATTTGTTTTACAAGTTGAGTACACCAGTATAAATATTCTTAGTAAGTATGAACGATTTTTTTCTTGTTATTTTTAAAAACGAGGCGCTTGAAAATAGTCTTCTGTTTTACCTATCTCGTTTTAACTATAACACTTTTGGATTCAACGACTCCATTTTCGACATTTTTGAAGATATCGATTTAAAAATTGGTACAGAAGTTAAAAATACAATTGTTTTTTGCTATACTTATTTTAAAAACTATATTTAAAAAAATGACTAATCTGCAGCTAATCAACTCAAGCGTTTTGATAAAAAATCTAAAAAGGTCTAAAATTATACTTTTTGAATTTGCTTGTGCTTTTAAAACTAAATAATGAAAAAGGTTTATATTCCTTGAACTTGTTTGAATATATATATTTAACTTACAAAAAAACTTTCAGGTTGATATTTTGAAAATTTTCTAAACTGGAGCTGTTTAAAATGAATTGGTGGGTCCGGTACTCCTAAAATCGAGAAACCCATTAATAAGTCAAGTGGCTCTAAATCGGGTCATTTTCAAGATAACAAGCTGAGACTCAGCATAAATGTTTAAAATGTATATTTTAACTCCTATACCAAGTTTCAATTCGATATATTAAAATTCAGCCAATTTACAACGAGCCAACGTTTCATATATGAATAAGATGTCCCCTTTTAGTGATTTCCCCTGCTGCAAAATACATACCTGCATTATCAAATTTTTTCCAGACAAACCATTGCTCGGACGAAATAAATACATATGACCTTTTTTGTTTAAAAATACCTCCCCTACACGGTAGTATTTTTTATTTTCCTCTATCTTCATCCCAGATTGAAATATTAAGGATAATCGAAAAAAAATGATAATCGATTTTTTTTTCGACTTTGGGAAATCGATAGACTGGTAAACTTTTTTTTATGTTAATCTACATACTTTAATGTACTTATAAAAAAAATTCAGCCGTATTGCAAATTACTGGTACTTTTGGTCTAAATTGACCTTTACCGACTGGCCTATAAACCTTTGCAATGATTTTATTTTACAGTTCTTCAATCAGCTGATTTTAAAGAAACAAAGTATTTTGTCTAACAACAGAAGAAGAGCAAACGCTCATATAATATAACAGCTGATTTCACCCATCATCTGTACAAAACCTAGCGTAGATTGTATTTTGGGGTTATGTTAACAATTACAATCAATTCATCAATAATGTAATTCTTCTGAAGTTGATTTTTTAAATATGAGTTATAAAATTAAGGTAGGCTTTAATACGTTATAAGATTTGCTTTGAGGTTTTAATATAAATACAACCTTTTATCAACAATGAATTTATTCATTTATACAAATTTATGGAAGATACCCATTTGTTTAACTTCGGAAACATATGTACATCTTCGTAGCATATAAATATATTCCAGTATTAATTTCTTTATTATAATATTAATAACTTCTAAATCATTTGATAATCAATATGAAATAAAAACCAATTAAAAGATAACATGTGTATCTTTATCTTGATACATAGGCCTAATTAAGGTTTACAGAAATACAACATTTTACAAATAGGCCTACAGTTTTAAATTGCAATATTTTTCATGGTAGTTGGTAACTGTATTATTTATGCACGGTAATATTATTTATGGGTTTTCTCCTTTCTTTCCTATTTGTATTGATATCCCAAAAAATTAGATTATGTGTACAAAATATTAGTTAAATTCACTGATTGTCGAATCCATTTTTTCTTCTTTAACTTTGCTACAAGAAAAATAATTGGAAGGAAGTAGCATTTAAAAAAGTACATTTTATACACGTTTCGCACCATCTGCCTAGCGCTCCATCGAAAGCTGTATCGACGGGCAACAACTATCTATATATTTTAAGTTAGGCCTAGACTGAACAAAAATAAAAATAAATAATGTTTATTGTTGATTCAGTAATCAGCTGTAACTTCTACTAATATTTCCATTAACAGTTTATTTCAAATTTTAAATCAATTTCTAATTTTTAGGTTAGGTTTTTATTAAAGTGTAGACCTGAGCCTTGCTGACTTCACAACGGGTTCCTACGGCACATACCGGGTTCCAACAGGGGGGTTGGCGTGCGGAACACGCAGGGGTCTCCCCTAGTTTACATTAATTAATCATTTTCACCTTCACTTATGAGCATAACTTCATAAAAAAACTACATAATACAACCTTAAAATCCATTAAACTTTTTTTTTATTTTGTAATTTTTTGTTGTTGTTTTGTTTTACTGTATTTTTTCTTTACTTATGTTTTATTGTATGTCCAATGATTAGTTATTTCTTATTATTTAGTTTTAAATTTATAAAACATTACAGACTTGTTTTTAAACATTATAAACATTGTGCTGCTTGTTCTTTTCTTATTAGCTAATTTAAAGATTTTAATAGTTTGATTTCAGTTGTTAATTTTTAGTCTTACCTTTAATAATTGTTTGTTATTTGTTAAGTTTGAACAGATTTTATTTTCGTTAAATGCCGTTATTTTGAGTTTTAGTGATACGTTTAGAAGGATTGCGTGCTCTGTATTTGTACTGGGATGACTTAATCGGGGTTTCGTATAAACAAATTCTTACAAATTTCACAAAAATTGTAGACAAAGGTCTACCTGTTTATATAAAGCTGAACGATACAGATAGTTTTTACTTATTTCAATTCGAACGTTTTGGTATAAATGGTCACAAAGTATGTGTTTGCATTCGATGACAAATGGAATGATATTATATTGTTTACTATACACATTTTAAAGCATTTTGTGTTTTTCGCATTGGAGCAAATTCAGGTACCTATGAGGTCATTCCATATGAAATCAACCAAAGGTCTTAACCTCTATGTCTTTGTCTAAAGATTTACATGATGTTTGTGTATTAGTCATACCAGCTAAATATACTATAAATCTATTTTTCCTTTATATTTTTTACTTAAGTAGTTTTTTTAATATCAATTTTTTAAATTGCTGAAATAGCAGAATTTTACAATTTTTTAATCACAAAAATGCTCGTAGATTTACAACCGATGGTGCTAGAAGGATGTTTCATAGCTCATGTTTAAGTGTATTGTATATTTTAATTTGATAGGTAACATGACAACCTCAAAACAAGAAATTTTTTACTTGTTTTTCAAAATTTAAAATTTTTAAAATCTCGAAAAATACTATCTTAGGCTCTTTTTAAACAAAATGTATGTTGCTCCGATATCTATTGGTTAGATTCATGCAAAATGTCAAGGTGGAGATTATTTGGGACCACGAGTAAATACAATCTAGATGTACAGTAAGTAGGTGCTATAATTCATGTATCATTGTTTGTGTGTGGACGTAACAGATCCACCTTGTGTATAATATATAGTCTAATCAAATTGTCAGCGCTTAGATTTGTTAACCAATCCTTAGATTTGATTTGGGACAAAAATCACAGTGGTGCTTCAATACAATTATATGATAGGCTATGTTATGACAAACTATTAACATTATTTTTCATATTTCATTTAATTTGTAACTACGTTATCTAAAGGGAATGCATGGAATTGGGCTATAGTTGATAAAGTTATTTATAATTAATCGCACGTGTTCTACTGATGATGACTACTTGTTGAAACGTGTCCTCTAGATTAGTTAAGCATACATTAGAGTACTTCATAAACACCTAAACTTGAGTTTAGTTGCTGTTAGATTAATTATTGAACGATTGAGAGTATTAATTTATCACTCGACGCTCGAATCCAATGGCAAACATTAACGGACATTGTCTAACAATACGATCGGTATATTAAATAAGGACAACTGAGAGGTTGTAAACGGTAACGGGACATTAGCTTCCAGTTTCCAGGCCAACAAGTTTCATTCTTCTCCAAATGTCAACGGTAATTGACACTAGTCACTACTGAGCTTTAACTAAAAGCCAATTAGGTTCTTATTCCGATGTCTTTTTATAAGCCTACATTATTATAGGACTAGAGAAACTTGAACACTCTTATTTGTCAGTTATAAATCAATATAAAAACTAGAAAACGTCGAGTTATATTTTAAATTAATAACATGGATTCATCAAGTAAGCAAATATATATTATGTCTTCAATAAATAATTGATTGGGTTTGCTTAGTAAGTTTGTTTAGTTATTGTGTTTACGTCTTCCTTACTCAAAAATACTTATCTACATACATTTGTTTTATTTAAACTGTAAGTAATTCAGGAGTCACTAAAGTATTAGTGCGTCGTAAAAAAACCGGGAACAGATAGTGTGGAATAATATCAACTCAAACTTTTTATTTAAAATGGCTTATTTAAAAACGTACAAAACAGAGTTTCAAAAAAAAAATTATATCTGAATTGATTTTCCACATTCAAATTGATTTGTTGAATTGAGTAAACATGACAAAATACAAATTTAATTATTTGTTTTAATCTAGCATATTGTTTCCAAAACTTTAAGCTACGTGTCTCTCCTGGAGAGGTGCATATATATTGTCGCACCCTTGTGTATGCTGACCACAAATGCGATCGTACGTTTTCCCACAGTTACGCAGATTCGAGCTTACTTATTGCAGTCCGGGTTTATTGCCAAAATGTAAGCTAGTGCAAAAAATACCGGATGAGTGGTCCCTACGTGATAAGTACTAAATGATAATTAACATTTCCACATATTAATGGTGTGTTTTGTCTTGTGTTGTGATAAACGGTACAGCAAGCGAGTGTAGGTGACATTTTGTATAAAGTTGCGGCATGATTTACAGTTTCTAAGTAGAAAATATTTTTAATGCTCGTGAAAGGGTGAGTGAAGCACGTTTGGCGTTAAAATTTAGGAAAAATATTATTTTTAATCCACAATATTTTTAAATTATCTTAATTTAAAAAAGACTATTTTAAAATTGCGTAGCAACATACGAGAATTGATTCCAGAATTAAATAATAAAGGTTTATAGATGCAGTAACCAGTGGCGCACCGAGAATTTGGCTGTGGCGGGGGGGGGGGGGGGGGCACTAAGATCAGGTCAGAATATAAATATATATTCAACAAATCCTAAACGGATGAAAGTTCTTTAACCTATCACAAAGTCTGAAACATTATATATTTTTTTAAAGTGAATGGTGATGGGCTTGAGTCAGACAATAGTGCAATATAAACATCCTTTCCGCAAGATCACCCCGCACTGACCTTGAGTGACGGTTTAGCCAGCACCCCAGCGCGCTGCCTTTTAGGGCCACGTTTACGAGTCGCGTTAACGTCAGTTCATTGGGTAAGTACTACTAAGTAGTTATTTTTTTATTTCAAAGTGATTATTGTGTACTTCAAAATGTACACGAGCGAGCCGAGTCGACACGGACGGAGTCGATTTTTTCCACGCTCTGACAGCATACCGGATCGGGTCAATTCGGCTCCGCTCCACGCGGTTAGGTATAGCTACAGGTCAAAACCAGAAAGAACGTTCGAACTCTTCCACTGTTCGTCCATGATAATTCTGCAATTCATGGTAGTTGTGACAGTAGTTTTGGCGAGGTGGAATGCGCGCACATCCTTCTGACACATGTCGGAACAGTGTGGGTCTGTTAGATTTATCCACTGCTATGGATTTCCGTGACGGACCGGGTCGGCTGGACTAAGCTCAGCTCGTGTAAGTATAGCTGAAGCTTGATACACGATTTGAAAGCACTGGGTGTGTACCCCACCGTCTAGCCCTCATGATACACAATTCCTCATATGTTTCTATTATTATTTGTAAAACACTTAGACAGAATGAGTGAATGTTTTCTACTTTGGAAGTGAAGGGCGCAACATTGACAAAGCATCAAAAACGTTGTGTATAACACGGGACCCACGTTACCAACGTCGCGCTTTCAACATCCCGTATAACTTGGGAATTTAACGATCGGTTTTCAGCTTTATCAGCGCTCGCATACCGTCAACTCATGAACCAGACCGCCGAGACTTAAACATCACTGTAAGAAAATCATGATTGCGTAGGGTAAGAATCATATTGATTTAAAAAAGAACGATTATTTTTTCGTGATCACATCATGAAATTAATCATAAATAATTAAATTTTTATTTGAATATCGACTTCGTATTCAACGATCGATTAGTTTAAAATACAATCCACATTACTAAAAGGACCTTCTGGGGAGGGGGTCCGTTCGTCCACCCCCGTCGGTGCGCCACTGGCAGTAACTGGAAAGATATAATGGAGAGCACACGTTTTTGAGTGTATTAAATATTTATATTTCACTACTGAATCTTTAAAATATATTTTTCTATTTATAGCATGTTTAATGAATTTAAAAGTTTTAATTTAACTATACCAAATCTCGATAATGTAGGCGAAAACATAATTTGTTTCATACCCACTTTAAATTTATTTTTTTAAATGTGTAAAAATTCTGCATTTGGGTTTTCTAAAAGCACCTAAATGAACAATTGCATCGCAGGAGGTATTAATCAAAGGAATTGCAAGGCTGTACCACACATATGGACAGACATGATGAAACAGACGTTATGTTTCTCCGTTACCAATATGGACCTATAAAAGTACAAAGCATAAATTACTTTAAGTAAAATAAATACATATTTCAAGTAGTTTCGTTTCCAACCCGAAAACAAAATAAAAACAGCCCGCTAATTAACTTTCCAATGAGATA
The DNA here is from genome assembly GCA_018207615.1 of Philaenus spumarius. Lineage (NCBI taxonomy): Eukaryota > Metazoa > Arthropoda > Insecta > Hemiptera > Aphrophoridae > Philaenus > Philaenus spumarius. The sequence continues at coordinate 201,287 of JAGFPH010000504.1, forward strand.
GATGCGCTTGTTTACTTAATTGGAAATCTATACTCAATGTCTAAAGGGTATTCGGCTTATCAATGTTTGGGATTAATTTTAACCCAATCAGTTTTCAGTCACACTATATAGTCGTATGATCTTTGCCTGTGCCTCGTCGTGAAAGCTATAAAATCTTCCTGAGTACCTCATTCTTTACCTCAGGGTTCTTCTAAAACAAGGAAATATCAAAATTCACTTGTTTTTATGAACATGATCTGTAAGTGATATTTTTAATATAAAAACAGAGAACCAAGTTATGTTTACGTTTAACATAGCCTCCTTACAAATAAATAAATGTTATTCATAATAAAAAAATACCAAAAAGTAATAAATGTTTAATGGAAACGAAATCGGTTCAGTATGTTTTTAAAATATGTATGGTAATTTCATAATTATGTAATGCTGAATTTATTTAATCAAATTTCTTCAATAGAACTATTTCTATATAAGTACTGTTTTTGCCATAACTATGTAATCTCTTTAAGTGTTACAAAATCTTTCAGTCGATAGTTTATTAATTTGTATGTTTATCTTAAATGTACAGTGTTTTAATTGGCGTATAAAGATAAAATTAGGCGCATATTATTAGGAGCTGACATGACCCTGAATGGGACATTTCATGGTCGAGCACTTGTTTCGACTTCCGGACCAGAAGTGGGAATCATGGTTAATTAGGTTTTGTCATCGCAACCATTGTACTGTGGACAACATTAGTTGTTTGGAGTTTTGGGTTAGGTTATCATTGTCACACACAGCTGTAGTTATCTAAGAGAGTTATGCAATACGGACAAGGTTATTTGGAATGGACTTAACCTCAACGTTGAACTCTTGTTTACCATTGATCTGGCCTCTGCTTCAACAATACTGTAATGTCAATCTTTCTACACAATAATGTTCTTATTTTCTGTCCACTGATGTTCTGTAAATAGTTCAATTTTAACGAAGTATAATTTACACAATTCCAGTAACTAAAATCTAGTTCTAATAATTAGTTTTCAGATTAACATTTTCAGGAAATTTTAGTAAATTATTCGTATTACTAGAAATCATGAATTTTGTAAATTTGGTCAAAAATGTTTTGCCGATTCTTGTACACTGTATGCAGATTGTTAAAGGAATCGTTGACCGCATTAACACAAATATTCAATAATAGGTGCTCCGCCCCTGCTAGATTCGCTTACCAACCCCGTGTGAAGCCAATGCAAACAAAATATTGTAAAATCTGATTTTAACGGAAATTATGATGAAGCGGTGGCCTATTGTAAGTCAGAGATCGAAGTAGGCACGACTATCTTCAATAATTTGCAATTCGCATTGTGGCATGTGTTGTAATTTCACCATTATTATTTAAACATTCAATAACAAACATTACAAACAAATTTTGATATTACCAACTAAAGGAAACAATACTAAATGTAACAAACGCCAGATGTTTGATTTTTGTATGCAGTAAGCCTTTTGTATGCTTTTTCCTAATCTAAAAAAAAAAAAAACTGTTAGTTGTGAAGAATAATTACCTGCCATAATAATTTATTTGCCAAATTTATTGCAAATAAACGTGTTTTTGGTTCATTGTAGGCCAACATAAAATTATGTTAAGTTTTTGTTCCAATTCAGCTGTTTTATTTATACTAGTAGTTCTGTGAACAGTAGACCTCGCTCGTTGAAATAACAAATGTGGTTTTGAGCTTAGGTTAAAAATAGTGTGCCAGTAAGGAAGTAAGCACAAGGTTTAGCCAGTGAAACATTATTTACAATTCCCGCGATTCCGGGATTTCTAGTTCTCGTTTTTATTTCTTTTCTTGAGCTTTAACTGCTAAAGATTTTCTTTTAGAGGCATTGCGTTTAAGTTCCATATCATATTCCAATATTAGAAATAATGAAAACAAACTATGTTAAAACGTCGTGATAGTGATCTCAACCCATGTTTTAACACTTCCCACGGTGTCTTACGGTCATTTTTTGTATGTCCTTTATCGCCGCGAGGTTTCATTAGTTTTATCTCATTTTGTAATTCAAGTAAAGCTAAGTCAAATACTTTTATGAAATTTACAATGATAATTTACAGGTATACAGTTCAATTCTTTGATTTATCCTCTACACTTTCTTATAATAATATGTCATTTTTGGACAAATGATATATTCCTAAATTACTATTCAAAATAGGCCTAGTTTTGTTAGCAGTCTTGTAGTAGGAACATAAAAACTGGTGTTTTCAAAATAAGAAATTTGAAATTGATAAATATTTTTATACAATTCTATTTAGAACTAAATTACGAAACTTTTTTACATTTATGAAAAAAATTACAATAATTTTTACTATTTTTTATGTAGGCCTAAAGTTAAACATTTTCCTTTCGTTACTGAACGTGATTGTTTCTTGAGCTAATAACTTTCTTAATTTTACTTCAATCATTTTTTTACTGGCATATATGAATTCTTTAAACCTTTATCTACAAAAAAAACTATGGAACACTTTTGAATTTGTTTAGAATAAACGTATAAAAACATGGTTGAAATACAAAAACTTGGACGATTTTGAACAAATTCGAAGTTTACCGCCATTTTGTGAGCTTACCGTTAGAGATACGGAAAAAAATCAAGAATACAATTTTGTTTAAAATTTAATTTGCTATTAGCAATATGTTATTAGTTTTTAAATTCGACTTACGGTTAAGCCACAAACTGGCTTTGGAAATAAGCTTACACTGAGAGAAACGGTCCGGCCGCAATTTTTATTTTATTTAAGGGGTTAAAAATGAAAAATGGAAAAACCGTATATATACATGGCTCGGCCTAGGAATAAGGAACATTCATGCAAAAAATCATCAAAATCGGTCAAGGCGTTTGGCCGTAATCGTGAGACAGACACACAGACGAAATGCCGAACGGTCGAGTTAAAACGGAGACCTCGCTTACGCTCGGCCAAATATGTAACAATAGGTGTTTGAATTTAATTATAATACAGTTACCATTTTTCGTTCATTTGTGTTTGCTTTGAGTTTGTTGATCTAACCTAAAAAATAATCTGTTGGTTGTGAATAATAATAAACTGATTCTAAATGTTGTAAGTTGAGTGCTATGGTAATGAATGTAAACAAACATGTGTTGCTAAGTTTTTGATCCTAACTGATGTTTTATCTGATATAGGGATAGGAGTGAACCCCCGATTGTTCACTTTTTTACGCTTTAAAATGTACATTTTGCAAAATCCTTTCTTAGTTTGCGTCTATGAATAAGAACATACCTTCAAATTTTCGTATTTGTATCTTGAATAGTTTTTGCTCTACATTGATTCTGTCAGTCATTCAGTCTGGACAAAGCCGCTTTATTCAATATTCATAGGTTCCACTATTCTGTCAATGGTTGCCTCACGAGCGTGTTTATTCCTAAAGACAGGCAAAGTGAGTTTCAAAGTCACTTGTGTTTTCTGTGGTATTACTATCAATTTAATGTTGGTTTCCTTAATCCAATAAGTAACCAAATACATGGGTTATGGAAGTCAGAATTTTTTTAATGAATACCGAACTCAAAACAAAATTTGTCCGCGTTTAACTAAACTTGGCGAAACTACACTCTTAGTATTTAACCAAGTTACTAGATCTGTGCAAATGTACTACCTTTACCAATTTAAAAAAATAATTACTAAAATTAAAATTCCCCGCGCAAACAGTCTCTTAAAACAATACTGTAATATTAAGAACATACTGAATACTGTTACATTCTCTGTGTATGTAATACTATCGGCGCCGCTGCTCGCTCCCAATCTACACTCGCTGTGAAGCAAATGCAAACAGATTATTGTATACCCTGACATTTTCACGTAAATGACGATTGATTAGGATAGATGTATTTGGATATGGGTAGGGAGGGGTATCGCGGTCACGGGCTTGGAGTCTGACACATGCGCAGTAAGGCCAGAGTTTTTGCGAGAGTTACAAGATTTTTTGTATATACTGTAACGGAAAGGAAGTTATTCTTATTTTTACAACCGTTTCACGAGTTCCATAAAAACCTTATTTCGAGATTAAAATAATTTGAGGTAAATATATGTAAATAACATTAACAACTAGTGACTTGAATATATTGGTTTACTATTAATATAAACTGATTTACTGACGGCCTTGTAGCTGAGGAGGTAGCGTACCTGGTCTCGAAGCAGGGTCTCTTGTTTGGATCCGAGTGAAGACCATGGATGTTTGCACCTGGAATTCTACAAAGAGTTGATTTTCAGGCGATGATAGCCTCATTGAATTCGCCTTAGGAAAAAAAATATAAAATGACTTACCTCAAACATGTAGGCCTATGTATTAAAGTTTCGTTTATTAAGCGTATTGCGCAACATAGTATGAATATTTTCTGTTCGTCACAAACAACTAAATGCTGAAAGAAAACCTGCTAAAACATCTAAGCTTCGCATGTATAGACAGTTTTTAGTTGGCCTAAAATGAATCTGAATTTGTAAACATGTTTATGGGATAAAGTAATTTTGGACTTCTTTCTTCATGTTCTTCCTAAAGGTTCGTTTGATGTTTAGTCCATATACAACCACAAGTTGTCTAAATCACAATGACTTATCAAAGGGATGACCAATATTTATAGGATAAGAAAATGAATCATGTTAGTAGAGTTCAGATATATTTTCTAATTTTAACTTGTTTATTGCTTTTAGTATACCTACTATATAATGTATACCATATACAGTACACCATGTATAAACACGTGTTGTGGTATACGGCCGTGAAATGATTATGGACAGACGACACAGCAGAGTAGGAAGTTACTTTGCCCTATTATATATTTAAATTTAGTATTCCTATTCATTGTAATATAGCCTACTAGGGGAAGGAAGACCTCTTCAACGATGCATGAGTCGGACTTTTTTTTGTAAGTGTATCTATGTTTAAGAAATCGTACGCCTTATAATGGGATTCATTAATTGTGAACCTATCTCATTGTGTTTAATCAATTATTCGTTTAAATGTGATGTTTTTTAAAACATTCAACTATACTTATGTTTACCTACGTAAAAATCCTAAGAAAAACAAATACTGCTGGTCCTGGTAATTGTTTTTATTTTCCTGCGTTGACAAAATACATTCCAACAATTGGAGTAGTGTTTGTTTCTTGATATCAATAATTTGTTTTTAGAAATGAGTTCATACTAAATATACGTGTTTGGTTTGTTTTATGATTGCACATACATCTACACTTTTTATGTACACGTGCCTCTTAATAAAGTGTTACTGTTGTGAGGTTTGTGAAATGATATATTTACGAGGTTATTATTTACTGTAACACTTGAAACTAATGTGTATTTCATTCCAAGTACTAAATACATCTGTTTGAGTTAGTTTGTTTCTCCTTACCGATTTAGAAAGAATCACGATTCGAGATAAGTGCTGTTGTACTTTGGCGGTGTGCCAAGTTTGCCGAACTATTAACTCAGATACCATCGACAAATAACCGTGAAACTAATTGAGAAGGAAGCGGATGAGTCGATAATTTCAACGTGTTGGGATTGGCTTGTTTGCCGGCACACTCGTCTACTATTACAAATTGTAGATTCTTTGGGCGATAATTTCAACAAACGTTTGCCGTTCTAGAGTGTATTCCTGAGAAAACGCCCTTTCGGTTGCACTTAGGTTTTGTACAGAGGCAGGGATAGTTTAGAGAAATGTTTCGCCTAAAACAGGTTAAAAATTCTATTCGATTTTTGAAAACAATATCAACTTAAATTCGTGATTACCTACTAACCAGCAAAATTTCGTTTTATGACAGTGCTATCGACCTTCGTCGCCTTAACCTTCTAGTTTGCTTTTCTGCTCTATACTACACCCTTGATTTCATTGTTATAACCGGCATAAAGCCAAGAAAGTAACGGACAAATAATTGTAAGACATTTATTCTTCACTTTGCAATTTTTAAACCCATTGGTTTTATACAGCTGTAAAATTGCGCTTTCTTTCTAATAATGCCTCTGTCCGTTTTAGTCCTTCCAATATCGTAGATTTTAACCAATTTTATATGTTTAAACACGGATAAAAGACATTATAAATAGATGTTTAACTGGATTAAGAAAAGTTTTGCCTATTTGGGCCAAAACCAAACGTTCTACCTTGCCACGTTACGCGACTCTTTCCCCACTTGGCAACACTTCTAACTTGTTAAGAATCGCGTGGGATTTAGTGGTGTCCGTTAATTTACATACATATTTAATGGTGTAACACCATTTAGCGTGATATTTTTGTATACGATCTTTTCTCTTTAAAACATTTTACAAATGAGAGCAGCTGTGCATAAGTTATTTAAAAATAAGTTCTTTTGTGTAAAAGATATAGTTTTTCATAATTAGGATAGTTTCTATACAAATATAGAGGAAGTTCTATATATAGTAGTTGCGGCATTCTGAAGTTTTTTTACATTCAATTTCTAAATGTATTTTAAGAACTATTTAAACCAATTCCTAAGTAGTATATTAGTCTTGACTAAGTTAGCGTCAAATACATTTACCCGTTACAGGTAGAGATTTAAAGTGGAATCACAAAATAATTTCTTTTACATAAACCATGATAATATTTTAATTATGTGCGTTGGGAGAGTAAGAAATCGATCCTACCAATAAGAAGTTATTATAATGTTCTCGTATCGTAGAGTGCCTGTTATTAAACTGCCTTGTTCTTATGAATATGTTTTTCTAATTATAAAGCTAATGTGCGCCGAGCGTTGCCGTAATTGCATTTTGCAGTTATCGCCCAAACACCTTGAACAATGCAATGTAAACCGAGCCGTCTAAACAATTGCTGGAATGCAATGAGCTCACTTTAATTATTTGCAGCTGTTGCGAGTATAATTATAAAACTATAATTTGCCCTTCGATGTTTACCAGAGACATGTAAATTAGAGCGCAGAGCTGGCAGCTACACGTCAGGGCCAAATCGTGACAGCCCTCGACGCAGCCATTTCGGTAGCTGAGATAATCCGCCCAAGTTCAAGGTTTCTGTGTTCAAGGGTATTTGTCCAGCGGCTGTGCTGTATCATCGTTGCTTTTTGAAAAACTGCCGTCACTCTTTTTGCTCGGCGCCCCCGTGCTCGATCCGCTTTTATAATTGTGAGTGTGAGCGAAATGGTTTAACGTAGATGGTAATCTATATAATAAAAACGAATTTCTGTTCCTTTGTAAGCGCGTCACTTGAGAACTGCTATTTTTTGTTTCTAAATGTTCGTAGGTAATAGTCCGAACTAGGTTTTCATATAAAGAAAAATTTGAAAAATTTCCCGAAAAAGTTTCAAATTTGGAAAAAACTTAACAGCCTATTTTGTATAGACTCAAGACCATAGCGCATATAAACAGCTGTTCGTATAAAACGCTTAACAACACGTCAATAATTAATAAGTTAATAATAAAATATTACCTTTTATGTCCGTCAAGTGATACGAAAAAACACACTACCGCGGTTTCAGATGAATATCACTCATTCATCTTTAGGTGAAATTATCACTCCTGTGAGGTCGTCATGAACATTAAACAACTGTTAAACATATAACAGTACAAAAAACAAAAACACACAAACAACGTATACATTTACACAATGTTGAACACTTGTCTCATGTAGTAATCACAGATGCCAAGTGAGAACATTTTGGTAATATTTTATTATTAACTTATTATATATCTGTGATTCGGGACCTTTCCACAATGAAATTAGGTAATATTTTATTATTAACTTATATTTTATTTTATTATATAGCAGTGATTCCGGGACCTTTCCACACTGAAAATAAACTTTATCAGTTGACTGACACAAACTTTCTCCCAACTTATTGTAGTCAAAATAATATTGTTTTTAATCATTTTATTTACTACTTTTTAGAACAAAACAAAAAAATAATATTCTACCTACGTCAATTGTATAAAAAAAATTATTGTCCCAGGCGGGATTCGATCGCGCGACCTTTGAATTACTGGTCGTGCTCGCTACCGTGGTGCTACCCCGTGCGGCCGCTGCCGTGATGCTAGATTGATTGACAACACAAACTTGTTTATTTTTAAACATTTCCCCATAATTATAAAACGCCGAAGTTTTGATAAAAGCGGGTGGTGTCATTTTGTTTGGCATCTTAAGCACTATAAATACTGAAAATTTGATCAAAATCGTTAGAGCCGTTTTTGAGAAATTTGCATTTTTGTCGTTTTTTATGGGTTTTTAGGGGTAAATTACCCTTAGAAATTAAAAATTCCAAAAAATGAAAAAAACGCCTAAAGATATTAGGGTTTAGTTCATACATACCAAATTTCATGAAAATCGGACCAATAGTGTCCTCTCTGGTTGTGTATACATACAGACAGACTGACAGACAGACACCACTCTAAAAACCCTTTTTTGGGTTCAGGGAGCACCAAAACAAAAAATTCCACTAAAAATATTTTTGGGTTCAGGGAGCACCAACACAGATAATTGCACTAAACAATTGTTTGGGGTTCTGGGAGCACCAAAACAGATAATTCAACTGAAAATTCAAATTCGAACATTTTTACGAAAACAATACTTTCTCCATATACTACGTATAGGGTGGAGAAAGTAAAAAACGTCAATGATCGTTTACATTCATTACCATAGCAACTTTAATCAGCATTTATAATCAGTTTATTATTATTCAAAACCAACAGCTTTTTTGGGTTAGATTGACCAACTTAAAATGTTTACTATATTTTAATTTAATTAAAACACTGGTTGTTACATATTTACATATAGAATAACTGATTTGGGTTGAAAACTGAACATTATTTTAGGTTAGGCCTACAATGAACCAAAATACGTTCATTGGCAACAATTGGGCTAATTTAGAATCAGGTTTTTCGCAATTAATTCTTCACAACTATCAGTTTTATTCGATTAGGTAAAAGCAAACAAAAGGTTTACTGTATTATCTATAAAGGTTTACAAACTATAAATCTAAATTTGTGTAGTGTATTCTTAAGTGGCATAAAAACCATTTTACAATTCGATTACTTAGTCAATGTAATGAAATGGAATAAACCCTTTAAATGAAATCAAGCAATAGCGAAGCATTAATGGGTCCACTAGTTACATAATAAATATAATCATGTTGTCTATATTAAGTTAACAGTTCATGTCACGTTATTTTCAAAATGTATTACCTAAAATTTATTAAGCTTTTATTTCTTAAAAATACAAACACCAAAACGATATTTATTTGTTGTTTGACATCAGCTGCCTGAAACTCATAATATATTTGTT
>JAGFPH010000504.1:210580-232532 GCA_018207615.1 Philaenus spumarius
ATGTTGTTCAAAATCTGCTGTTTTAATTAATAACATATTTGTTGTTTTTTCTATTATACAGCGTTTTACATTATAGAACCAGTATCGTTTTAATCGTAAGATATGGTTTTGTAACGCGTATTTCTTGAGTTCTATAAAACTGATTTTAATAAATAATGTTATCGTTGGAATGAGTTTCTTGAGTTCATAAGAACAACAATAAAACAAACTCGTGCAATATTTTTTCCAAATTGGCAGACTTTTATGATTAAATTTCCTTTTAATAAAAATAGTCACCTCTTTCAAAAATTACGTAAGTTATAAAATGAATTAAAAAGTGTAAATTGATTTTAAAATTGACAATTTCTGTGAAATTTTTCAGTTTTTGAGAATTATAAAATATCCAATGGAGGTTATTTAATTTTTAAGGTGAATATTTTTGTGGTTATAATCTTTTAATTTAATTACATATATGATTACTATTTTTTCTAAGGTATAATTTTGTTTGAAGAACTAAATCAATACATTTGAATATTGTTAATAAAATAACGAAACCTACTATGTTTGGGTACAACAATGCCGACCTGATTGAAGGACTAACTCCCACTATTGTCAGCTGATTTCGAGGCTATTTTTATTGAAGGTCGAATACGATGGTGTCAACATCATTGTTGCCTCTGAAGTCCGTTCTAACAACTAGGTGTTATGTCTTTCTCTGACGGTGTAATTGTGGGCGAGCTTTATTGAATTTAAAGTAGATTGTAGTTATTCCAACCAAACTTGATGTGGGAAACAAAATCTAGCATGCCACACAGTATTGACGGAAACTAATTAGCAGGTTGATGATATCTGTTTCGGTTTTTATAAAATAAAAGGTTATCGAATATTTAAAACTTTGATTAATCTGCTCGTTGGAACTTCAATAGCACAACCTTCATGCTGAATCCTACAATTCAAGTGCAATCCGTACTCAAATACCCTGTTTGGAGCCTGTACATGAGGTGACTTTTCCTGTGGCTATTCGGCGAATTCTGAAGTAAAGTTTGATTCTTTTGAGTAGACGTTTTTTAGAAAAGCAAGCTCGTAACTTAAAAGTTTTCAACAGTAAAGTGAACAGTACCTTGTTCATAGAATTATTTGTCGTTTAATGTTGTAAATGTAACCTTAATAGTTTACTCACAGACCTACAGCCTAATGCTTAGTGAATTGTTATTGTTCAATTACTAATTTAATTTTCACATTGTTTCCAATTATATTTGTAACTTAAATTAAACCGTGACTGTTATTATCGTAATGCGGACAGAAATTAGTAACATATTTAATATTTATTTTTAATTTTGTAGTATTTTCTAATTTATTACAATTGTGTTGCAGGGCCAATACATTAGTCAATTAAATAAAACTGTAATTCCCAAACATTCCTACTACGGTAATTTGCAGTTCCTCTGAACTCTGCCTTTTGTACTGTTCTTTATATCTAAAATCTATAATGCCTAGAAAGGTAATATTTTGTATCCCTGCGCGTAAAAGGGGGAATATAAATTTACTTTTATTAATCCAATAGTTTATTAAAATGTATTATTATTTAAATGTAATTTTCCAATTACAATAACATCTCATCAATAGTAATTTTAAGATCAGATAATAATTTTCTTTATTAAGTATTCACAGATAGAACTGTCAACAATAATCTACAATTCAATACATTTTTTAATGCTTTAAAAAATTACTTATTTTAAATATTTTAAACTAACCATAAATCTGAATTGTTAATAATTATTATTATATAGAAGGGATAATAATGGACATTTATAACAGCAATAGAAAATCTAGCCTAGATTATAATTTTTACGTTATGTTTACTTAGCTCAAAATGGATGCTCGAAACCTAGTCTATAATAATTCGAATAAAGGTTGTGTAAAATGTATTTTTATGAGTGTTGTATTATTAAAATGTCAGTTTTTTTATAAATTAGTTCATGGTTTCAAATTCCCTCGTGGAAGTTTCCTTTCTGGAAAACTATATCTTGAAAATAACGTTTGTCATATTAAACATGTGGACACAGTATTGCTATTATACACCATTCTATTACATAAACTGAAAATCTGTAATAGAAATTTCTCCCAAAAATTATTGTTACATTAGGATTGCATCACTAAGCCACAATACGATCTGGGAAAATACGTGCGCAACGAGACGTGTCATGCGTACCTTTATCCATGTTGCGCTCTAATTTCATTTACCGTCACGGCAAGTCATTCCTTTGTAGATTTAGCAAAATGTCTAATTAATACATCTAGAATATTAATACTGAATAATATTAGCAACATTTAGTTACGAAAAGGTTTATTGTTTAATCAAAAGCGCAGTAGTCATACTTAATTACTAAAATGAAATTGTTTAGTATTGGAGTAAAACACATACACAGTGCCAACTAAAAATAATTACTTCGAAGAGAGTTGTATCGTTTAAAAGATGTTGACTTCTTTTAGAGCTCCTTATTTAGCTTTATTTTAGAGTTTGATACTTTACTGTTCATGGTCTGTCGAACACAATCGATATTCTTTGGAACGGATGAAGGTCTCACGGTAAAATGTACTTATAAACCACTTAAAATACATTTTATTGTGAAAGTTGATTACAAATAAATATTTTATGTTACTATCGTGTTTGGTATCGTTTAAGGATATCATATTATTTTAGGATTTTGTGATTAGATCTAGTTTTTAAGAAATTACCGGAAATGGGCAACAAAACCAATAACCATTTCCTAAGTTTTTGGTTAAATCTGCGATAAAAAATCGGTGGTGACGTACTGATATACTTCATAGGAAAACTTTATAGCCTACAGGTAATTGTAACGTTTGTTCCATTCTTTCTGTGTGTTGGAAATCGTCATTTTCGTTTTCTCTGGTCCTCAACTCTTCTTCCCCGCTATGATTATCGTTACCACTTAGTTCAGTATTTGGCGAGTTGATTCGTCGCTATTAATAATATAATTTTGGTAAAACCATCTGGACGGCTGGCGGTACGGAACCCTTAGCGGAAAGTTAAACTCTCGCTGTTTGTACTATCCATTTTACTACCATTTATACTAATTTAACGAATACTTCTCTATCTTTAACGTTATATAGATAACAATTTTCATGGAGTTGTTTTTGTTTGTTCCAGGTATGACAGTTTTGGAATATTGGTGTATTTACGATTCTTTTTTAGTAAGTAATCCCATTTTTTCTGACAATTAATTTAGAGTACTTTAGTTGAAGGATATTTATCATATGGTGTTGTGCAGCGTTGTATGAATGATTAAATTATCAAGTACGGAAATCTCAAGTCTTAATTAATTAATTATCGAGTCAATTTTTATTGTGGGAGTAGATGGCTACACCTCCTACATTTCAGATTTGTAATTTAGGTGCGCCACAAGAAGAAATGAATAATAAGTCGGTTTTGAAACGGAAGCAAATGTCCGAGGTTTGAACCTCTCCCACTTGTTCCGATGAACGAAATGACAATAGGAGCATATCGTGCTGTCTTGTTTTAACGAGTTAATTAGCATTTAATTAACTTTGTTCTTATAATAGCATCCATTACACCGCATTTCGTTGTAGAGCTGGATGTTTGCCTACAAATTACTACATGCATGCCTACTGATTAGATTTACTCCAGTTAAATGTTATTTTGTCTCTCTTATACACATGTTTTTGACGTGTACTATGCAAATGCCATAGAATTGCCCAATAATTCCATTCCAACTGTCTGCCTATCACAGTCAATATGTTTACCTCTGCAAGAGATAAAGGCATTGATCTGAAATTATATACATGTATATCAATAAAGCTCGCAAACCTTCATTCTGATTCGACCAAATATCCTGCTGTTCATTCTTGAGGACCACATAAGCCTGCATAGTAGGCCTACAAAGGCTTATTTCAATAATCAATATTTTACTATTAATTTTTATGGGCCAAATTTGAGTCCTCCAAAACATAACTACGTCGTGTAAGATGTCCTTTGAAAGAGCTGTATTAAAGGATACCAAAACTATTTTGTAAACTTTTAAATTATATAGTTTACACATTTCTGTAAGAACATTATTTAAAATTGTGTCTTTTGGTGTTAGATTAAGGAAGAGTGTAAATACTGTGTTTACGAGCCGCTCCCTCCGTTAAATGATCCTTACCACCGATATATATATTTATTTTCGTCGTGGTTATTGATTTGATGGTTAAATCAGCATATTTACTTTATGCTGCGTGTTGTGTTTATTTTATGCTGGGTGTTTTATTATAATATTTAGTTACGGATAGCAGTTCTTTTCTTAGAACGGAACACTTTCAAAATATTTGTTTCTCAGCAAATTATCCTTATATATTATTTCTCAAATGTGTTTTTTTTTGTCGCTAAGCGATATCTGCCTTAATTCTTCATCAAAATTAATGATTCAAACATCATTTTAAAGCTTATGTTCTCCGCTATTGACGCAAAATAGCTTAAAATTAAGGTTTTCGTTAAAAAAAATGATTAAAAAACTTTCTTATGAAAGTTCATATGATTCCTATTGATAGCTCCATCTATTAACAATCTGTTTAACTAGCATGTCAGCTGTTAGATTGTTTGCATTCTATATGTAATAGGCTATATCACTCAAATCAATCAAAGTAAATCGTTATACATTTTTTTTAAACTGTTATTTATAAACCAACGTAAATAAATAAACGTAATTAACTGAATTAAATCAGGTAAGTGTAGGCCTACTCCTAACTTGCGAAATATTCGCACAGGTGAGCTAGTCAAATTAAATTGAGAATTCAATAGTAAAAAGAAAAAGCTTCTGATTTTATTCTGAGTAGAATTTTTTTTAAATAAACAAAAACTAGTTTGTGTTGAATATGTGTATGTAGCACGTGTATGAATCCATTAAGCACGTGCGATTCATTTCTAGTACGTGAACTTTTTAATGTATTCAAATAAATAATATTCTATTTACAATATAAAAGATAACATTGTTGCTTATAATTAAGTCTGGCCTTTGCCATATAATCACTTTGACTTGATATGAATTGATAACACAGTTTTTACCAGCAAATTCAAGGTGATAGTGTGATTTTTACAATGATTGTATGCAACAATATTTTTAGCACCTTCGCGTGGAAGGAAATTAATTGTATTCTTTGAGAAGGAAGATATATTTATATAGTTTATTGTTGTGTTGTAGTACTCTCTGGTTACTCTTGGTGTTCCACAGGGTTCGGTGTTGGGACCAATATTGTTTTTGATTTTAATTAATGATTTAAGTTTAAATGTTACATGTTCCTCAACAATTTATGCGGACGACACGTCTTTACTTGTTAGTCACAAAGACATTTTTCAATTAGATAATGTAGCAGCTAGTGTATTAAAAGAAGCAAACGACTGGTTTGAGGTAAATGGACTGTTTTTAAATGAAGAAAAAACTCAAAAACTTTTAGTCACTCTACAAAACAAATATAAACATAATTATAAGCCTGCTTATGAAAAAGTTGTAACGTTGCTTGGTATAAAAATTGATAGTATGCTCTCCTGGTCTGTGCACATAGATTATGTAAAGACAAAATTATCAAGGGTAATTTATTTACTAGTAAATCTTAAGAGTCAAGTAACGTTTGAATATTTAAAAATAGCGTACTTTGCTTTCTTTGAAAGTATTTTGAGATATGGCCTTCTTATTTGGGGAAATGGAATAGGAATTCACACAATTTTAATTCTTCAAAAAAAAAAGCTTTGAGAATATTAACAAACTCTGATAAATTGGAACACTGCAAGCCATTGTTTATTAAAACTGGTATTTTAACGGTTATCAACTTGTATATTTTTGATGTAGTAATGCACGTAAAGAATAATTTACATATGTATCAAGTTAGAGGTTTCATTCATAATCATAATACAAGATTTGGTCATATTCTTGAACAACCAAGACATAGATTAAATAAATCCAAAAATTATCATTTAGTTTTAGGAATTAAACTATTCAATAAACTGCCTGCCACTTTTCAAAACTTGACAAATGATGATTTATATCATACTTTTTATGGTTGGCTGAAAAAGCACCCATTTTATAACTTGGCGGATTATTTGGAATGTGATGTAAATATTTAGTAAACCTGTGTTTAATATTATAAATGTTAGTTTTAATGACTAAACTGTATGTGACGAAGTCTATTGCAATGTTGTACATGTGCTGAAGGACCAATAAATGTTCTGTTCTGTTCTGTTCTGTTCTATTAAGACTTCTAGTTCGTTTGTTGTGAAGAACTTAAATGTATAAAGAACTTATCTCGCCTTATTCCCAAGAGTACAATCACGTGCAGTACAAAGTTTCAAATATCTTAGTATTCCAACCAATAATTCCTTTTATTTGTTTTAAAAGTACAAAAAGTAAATTGTAAAATATCCAGTCGGTAGAAAATAAAAAGTTCGATGTTAAAAACTTCGAAATCAAATAATTCTGTTGCTTTGATTATAAATTAAATAGGAACAAAGAAATTAACTAAACAAAAAATAGTAATTTGATTGTATTACCTCATAGAGATTCAATAGCTTTTGATTTACCAGGCTCGAGCAAAGTTTGTAATCCATAAATACAACTTAAATAGCCTGAACCAACGTAAATGTACCGTTCGACCTAATGTCTTATGGCCTTGCAACAATTTATTTCTTCTTTAATAATAATTGTAAAAATGTAATCTGATTCTTTTATAAACTCCGTTAATTGCTTAATTAACACAAGATGTGTCGAATTAAAAGAAAAATAAGTTCAATATCTTTAAATAAAACAATAATAACAACAGTGTTATTGCAAATCTGTTTGTGGTTAAAGTTTTAATGAGTCTTACTTTATCATTAGCTTACTTTAGTAAAACAATAAATAATAAAATATCATAAAAATCTTTGAATTTGATGTTAGGCCTATTTATTAATACATTTTTATAAAAAAAAAACTATTTTTAATTTTCATCAAAACTTACATCTGAAAGGAAATTAAAACACGAAACTGATAACATTATGTTGAATCTATTTGTACATAACTTATTTTTTTTAAAATTAAACTGTACTTTATGGGAAAAATTGGGTTCCTCTTTTATCTCTTCTAGAATTAAATAAATATTTATGAATTAGAAAAAACACCGTCTGCAATAAACATTTGTTTTTATTTAAGAGCAATTAAACAAATTAAATATAAATTTATTGATTAGTTAATACATAGGCACTAGGGTTGTGCGTGGACACGAGTCGTGCACAACATAACTTTGCAATACTAATTATTATGGAAAAATAAAATAAATAATAAAAAAATAAAAATACAATTTAAAAAATTAGCAAAACGTATAAATAATATCGGTATTAGAACAACTCACTGCAGTGCTTAACAAAAATACCCGAACAAATTTAAGGAGTAGAGCGCAAAATAAGAAATAAAAGAGAATGACATATAAACTATTTGCATATACTCCGAAGAAATGACAGACTCACAATAATCCCTCCCACTCTGTCCCAACCATAAAGAAGCTTTCTTTATATAGGCCTTAACTTTGTAATTTTGAAACGATCTCAGGTTCCTTCTTTTTGCATTTTAAAGTAAAGAATATTATGTTTTACAAAAAAGGCGAAATTTGTTATGTCACATTATCAAGAGCCTTCATCTTTGACATTTTTCTACTATAACCGTTTAGGACTTCTCAAGAGTACGCATTATTACCAGTCTCAAGTCTGTAGAACCACACATGATTAGATTTAGACACAAATAGTGATTTAAATATGTGTGGTTTAAATACGTAGGTTCGAATCTGACTTTGGAAAGAAATTGTGTGATTGAGTGTGAAAATATATTTATATAAAAGAGTAAGTACATAAAGGATTTGTGATTTTATGTATGTGTTTCACATATAACCTTTAAGAGTTAGTAAACTATTATTATACTTTTTTTTAACGTAGAAATTCCGTAATACTACCGCATGTGGTGAATTGTAAAAGTATTATTAGCCAATTCTAATAGCCTGTTAGACCGAATAACAAGAATATCAATATTTTAAGTAAATATTGACTGAAGACGTCTACAAATACAACCAAATGAATTATAATGTTTATTTTTTGTAATAACTCTTGAGTGCAAGCTAGTCTAAATAAATAAGTAGGCCCTACACAATTATATGGTGCATACAATGTTATATCGGAAAGGTTACGTTTACATTTTACCAACTTAATGCACCTTTTAAAGAGGATTACCATGGCAGCAGCCCTCTTCCTAATGTAAAACAATTTATTTTGTCTTGAAAATATCCGATTTAAAGCAAACAAAGATTACGAAACTAATCTTTTTCTTATTAAAAATATAAACAGTAAATTACATTTTTGCTACTATTATGTACTAATATGTGACTACTTAGAATGGGTTTCACATTCAAATTCTGTCTTTTCCGTTTACTCATCTCCCTAAAAACTTTCTTTTAGACTTCCAAGTTTTTGTTATAAAGTAGGACTATACCTGAACTTTATGATTAAATCGATAAGTGTTCGTCTATGAAAGCGATTCTAATATAACCCGCACGTGTTATGGGACATGTCAAGTCTTTCTTCTGGTTGGTTTAATTTACCACTTTCCCATCTAAGGGTCCGGAGCGTGAAAGTATTGTATTCATATTTGTTCCACATTAATATATTTTACACAATGATACGAGATAGTTTTTTCATTTTGATACAGTGTATTTTATTTCTAAAGCTAAAGCTAAATGTTGGCTGAGCTTGTAATATTCTTACAGCTAAGGGCTGAATAATGTAGACAGTTATGTTGCCAATAAAATTGTGTTTTCTGTTGGGCATGAAGTGATTTTAAGGATAGTAAATTCTTAAAAATAGATGTATAAATAAATAATTATGTTCTACGTGAATGGTCCTGTATTAGAACCTTATTATATTTATGTTGTATATTGCACACGAAAACATACGTCTAAACACAAACTTATGTTGTTTGGGTCGAAATCTTAAACAAGTACTACTTAAAACTTTAAAACTACTAATAAAACTTTATACTAAACACATTTTTAAAACTCAAGTTTTTTGTAAACTTCTTAAATACAGAATGCATATTTTTTCGTGTTATATTGTTTTATATTGAAATAAGTAGGTATTATATTTTCATAAAATAGAAAATGTATTTAGGTGTATGGTCAATGGTGGACTTTATATCCTTTCTTCATCATATTTCCACATTTTGGTAAACAGTATTACAGTTTCTTTTTAAAGGAAGTCATATTCATTTTATCTCGGGTTTGATTTCTTGAATAACTGTAACAATCCGTTTTTGTTTCCATTAAAAACCAACATCCGTAATTTAGAAAAAATTAATTTACGTACGTTATTTTGTTGTAAATATATACACTAAAATGATTGAAATTATAAAAGGATTAATTAATTATGAATATTTAAAAAATCTATAATATAAAAGTTTCTAGTGATGAATGGTTAAAAGCAGCGCCAACAGAACTGGAGTGTGAAGTAAAAAGGTTTCTAGATCAGACTTTTTTTCAAGTGAATTGAGATATGGGTTAGTCTTGGAAAGAGTGCATCAGGTAAACGAGTCTAGCGAGGCGAGTGGAGCGCAACGATCCCCTCCAACTTTGTCGGAAAGGTAGGGGAAATTGGTGAGTGGAGTTCTCTACCGCATGGCTGTTCAGTTGCAAGCTGGAATTGGCTGCTGTTGGTTTACGGAGTGTTGTACAGTGCATACTATGGGTGTCACGCGTGTGCGTAGAACGTTTTTGAAATAAACCAGTATTATTATTATTTAACACATCTAATATATACTTGGTATATTAAAAAAATTTGTTCGAAATAAGTTTATGAACGGAATGTAAATGTGTGTGTTGGCGGAGACAGTTAAACCTAGTGTGTCAGGGACAGTGATTGTACAATGAGCCCTGCCCCTCAGGGCAACTTGGAAGTGGAACGCTATATAGGAAGTTGTTTAATATCACAACGTCTGTCTTCGAATAATTCTGTTAAAACTTCGTCCAGTCATCCCGGTAGGGCTTATTATTCTAAAGGAAAAACGAGTGACACTGTGGAGAACCGTGGCAGGACTTTCATCAAGCAGCATAATTTAAATCAACGAAGTGTTTGCGACGTAAATAATGTTGGAGGTCCTTCGCGTTATTCTTTACCACCAGGAGGTTTACCCATGCCCGCCGAATGTAACGGATACGCGAATGCACATTATGGACAACACCATAGACTTCATTCAGGAGGTTCCACGTCCGGTGGTTGGGCAGGATTGCCGCTTATATCGATGACGACAGGAAACCCGAGACGAGGAAAGAAAGCTCCGCAACAACTGGTAAACCACACGCTTAATCACAGGCCGGTAAAATCTCATCAACAATGTAACGTTAATAGTGGAAACGATGTGGAAAGTCAAGATGCGGACACCACCAGATCTCCTTTGACACGATTAGCGATCCATACTCAAGGAGCCCCGCTAATACAAGCAGGAAGATATAACAACCACAATCGTAACAGAAATAACTTTAACCGGGATCCTTCGACAAGATTGTATCAAAGCGGAGATGTACGTAAATCGGATGTAGCAAAGAACTCAAAGTCCAGTGCTGGAATCCAGAACAAAGATAATTCGACGAGAAGTAGTGACAGTTTGAGTGTCGCGAGTGACGAGAGTTCGGGCAATTCTGAAAACAGTTTACCTCGAATTATAAAACCTAGGAAACGTCGAAAGAAAGATAGAAAGCCTCCGGTAAATCAGTCAGCGTCTAACGACACTTCATCTCAAAATCCGACAGAATTCGAGAATAATAATGAAGTTTCGCCGATAGTAACGTTAAAGCCGTATATGCCGTTATGTTATGAATCTTTTGGCGCTCGCGCAACGAGTGAACAAAAACCACAAGATCTCACAAACGAAAAAGTAGTCGTAAAAACAAGTTCTGATAACGATAAATCTGTCGAAGATCTCATTAATAGACCAAACTCTGTAGACGAATTCCCGTTTGGAAATTTGTTAGACGAGGAAGACGACGCTCGAAGTGACTTATCGACTTGTGCGCCTGCGACTCTTTGCCAATGTCGGTATTGTGATCCGTCAGGTGTTATTTGGGACGTGGATCAAAGATGTTATTCTCCTTTCCTTACGCCTCCTTCACCCACCGATAATCGATTTCAATTCAGTAATCCATTACCTGCTTACTACGATTCAGCAAATCAAAATTCTGGTTATTTAAATCAACAACCGATCAGTCCATCGTTCTTTCCGTATTCCTTTGAGGGCGATTTAGGTACAATTTTACGAAGGAGTTGGAGTGATCCTTCATCGAATATTAATTTCGACAGTAAACAGAAAACAAATGTCTCGTCCTCGGCTGAAACACTCTCGCCCTCTCCTCAAGGATTGCAAGTATCATCTGAAATCGTGACGTCACCAAATGGTCATCGTGATATAGAAATAAAATTTTATTCGTCGGCGATTCCTCTCGGTTCATCCAAATCATCTTGGGGTCAGACTGACATTTCTGGCGAAGACGCTGAAAAGGATATTTACCTGAGTGCAGTGGATAAAGATGTTTATGACAGACTATTATTTGTTGCTGAAGAGTGATTTTGTATAAAGTGGTTAATTTCGTTGTTTGTGTTTTCAAAATATGAAATTATTTTTTAACTTGTTTAAAAAAACTGTGTGTAAGAATGTGCGTGTTTAATGAAAGATTGCATCCTTGAAATTGTGTTAGTTTTATATATAAATGTCTTGCTGCGTTTAAATTTTAATTTAGTTTTTTTTTATGTTTGATTGTGTTTAGGTTATGCTTGTTGTTATTTTGTAGTAGAACAAGTGATTTTTAGTATTTTGCCCAGAGTACAATAATTTCAATCTACATTTAAAGAATTTTAATTGCTTAACGTTTTAAATTATTTAATAGTTTTAAAATGATTAAAGACTTTTTTTGGTTGCTTTTATTAAATCGAGAAGCATGCAATTTTAGCTGCAAACTATTATACAAGCAACGTAATAGATCAAGTTATTTCTTATTATTTTTTTCTGCGTTCAGTTCTATCTATTGAGCTTGTTGTAATATTCTAATGATAAGAATTCTAAAGACTGATATCATTATTTTTGAGGCGGTAAAAACTAGGTTCCATTGGTTTTTATGTAAATGATAATAACATTCCGTCCTCAAAACCCTTTTACATGTACATAAACTGCCTATCAGGGACACTCTCATTTTGAATAAATATTTTTTTTATATGTACAGATTAGTTTTAAATATTTAATGCTGTAAATATAATTAGGCTACCGTACATCTGTTTTTGTTGCTTGGTTTTGTGCACAAGAACAATCCAGTCTGCTATAATAACATGAACAACTTTTGTTTACACTATATTGTGATAAAGCTAAAGCGTGATAATTTTATTTATAACATTTTACTTTTCTGCAGAAGACTGCATAACAGTCTAGTTAATAAGATTCTTCTTATATTCTGTAATTTTATTTTCTGTTATTGTGTCAATTTGTTCTGATTGTTGAGTAAAGGTGTTCAGTGCATTATACTCCTTGCGTAGTTATAACCTAAAAAGCATGTATTTTTTGTTAAAATGTTCCTGATTTTATGATTATTATTTACATACGTTATTGCTAATGTCCCTTAGTAATACTAACCGAATAACTTTGCATGATTAACTTCAGTTTTGTATAACAATGGAGAAAAAAATTCTGTGAAAATTATTGTTACCGGTATCTATAATATTATTAATTGGCCTACCGTTCAAATAAAACAAAACATTTAGTTTAATTTCAAATTTGTGCATAAAAATCTAGACTTATTTTACGTTTATATTTTTAGCTTGTAGATTTTAATTGTTTGCTTTAATTTTTTGTCAAAAAAGCTCAATTTTTTGTTGATAAACTCTATGTTAAGAAGTCTTTTGCCACACCTTACTCAACAATTTCGGCGCCCTTGTGGGAGTTCTTGTGAATGTTTATATTTTGTACAAACTTAGGTCAGTGTTTCCTCAGTGGGATTGTATTTGTTATATTTTGTTTTATTTAGCTTTTTTTATGCGCACACATTGACTGTCCCTCGCCTTTACGTTCTATTAATTCTACACAATTATTTGTGCACCTTGATTTAAATATTGTTTGTGAATAGATAGTTTTTAAGTTAAAAGTAAAATTATTTAATAGAAATTTTAATTATTGTTTTCTTATTTTCCTCTTACTACAGTACCTATAAACTAAAGACTAAAAAGGTATCAATTTGTGTATCATACATTAACGAATAAATAATTGAAATAAGCAGTATTTCAAAATATAAGTTTTGCTAATACTTTCTCATATCAAAATTTAATAGAGTATTTACAAAATGTAAACACAGTAGTACATTATTTTGTGGTTGGCTTATTTGATTGATAATGAAGAAGTCTGAATTATGTACCAAATCTTTCAGCTCTAGGTTTAACTTGCCTAATCTGCCTGTGCTAAGCTATCTGTGTGCATTGTACAAAGAAATCTTTCTACTTGAGATTAGATTGAGGTTGAGGTCAGATTATCAATGATAGCTATTGATAACTGTACTTTGAATTCAAAATTTCAGAGTATGATGTTTATCTAATTGAAAGTCATATTTTATAGATATGAATGGAAAGTTTGTCTTTTAATGTGTATTTTTGTTCTTCTAGTTGTATTTATGTAAAAATCGTTTAACTGAAAATACGTAGGTGTCAATAAATTACCCCATTAAAAATTGTATAAGCTATGTAAGAAAATTAGGCAATCCTTTTGCTATTGTGTTTAAAATTAAGAACACAGACCTTGTAAGATTCATGTCTTGTATTTCACATATTATATCAAGTATGATTACTGATTTGTGAGCTCCATTTTAGAAGGAAATCAAAGATAATTGACAATTTTTTATTTAGAACCTTTTAATGTAACACAAACTTGAGCTCAATGTTGAGATTTTCCAAAATAAAAGAAAACGAAACACAAATAATTTAAATTGTTAACCAATTACACAGTCAACTTTTGAGCCATTTATTATTTCTTGCCATAGCAACAGTTTTATTAATACACGATAACAAATAAGCTGACTAAGCTTCATAACTGTAACACAATAACAATATGAAGTTAAGCCTAGTTCAACCCTATACGTTACTCGGCTTATTAAACTGCGTTTTGGCCTAAATATTTCCTTTGAATGAATATATCTTGATTTGACTTTGAATATATCTTTGATTGACTTTTAAAAAATATAAAATTCCATGTAGGCCTAGGATAGATAACCTTTCTGACACCAAAATAAATTTTTGGTTCTTTTGTCAAATATACAAATTACAAATTATTAAACTGAACCTGTTTCATGTGTGTTGAATAGTAAATTGGGATTATTTTTTAAATAAACATAAGTTGTTTCACCTAAATTATATACAACGTTAAATTATTCAACTCCCAATTTGTGCAAGCCGAGCGAGTACAGGGGTTGTTGTGTGAAGTGCGCATGCGTCTCAGCAAAACTTAGTAAGTCAATTGAGGCCGCATGCAAACACAAATTAAACTCAATGTTTTCTACAACGTTGAGTCATGAACAACTTTTATTTATATTAGAGTATTAACTTAAATTGTATTTTAAAAATTGTTGATTATTTAGTAGTAAGTTTACATTTGCTTTAGTATGTGTTAAGTAAGTTGTGAGCACGTAAGCAAGTAACGGTTAGGTTAAGTTACCCGTTAAGGAGAAACTTAAGATTTGGCCTGAGTCCAACAATTAAGATTACATCATCCCTTGGAATTCCGCTAAGACCGGCTACTTATAGGTTTCTTACTTGAAGGATATCTACAGGTGATGTGCTCCATTGCCGTTATTCAAACGGCGCATTATGTGTGTAGTATCGATCAAACCGTTATTGTACCCACTCATGGTTTTCGCGTACATGTTTGGGTGTCAAATCTTTGAAAATAAATAATTTATACTATTTCTAAGTTTCAGGAAGTTCAAAGGTATATTTTTTTGGAAATACCTAGATATTTAGTTAAGCAAAATATAGTTTCCGATTTTAAGATACTTCTTTAATTTCAAATTTGTCAAAGTTAATTTCCTTTTTTAACGAGGCTTTGGAACAAAAATTATATTATTTTACTGAGGTAATAATTTAGTAGAAATGCTGTTTGTTTAACATTTTAGACTAGATATATCTAAATCTATTTTATTGAATTAAACCAACATTCTATCACAAATTTTTGAATAAGTTTTCATATTTGTGTATTTGAAATAATACATACAAAATTGATGATATTTTAAAATAAATGGATTTTAATTTTGATGTCTTAACCGCGAGGTTTGTACCTTGAAAATCGTTAAAAAATTTGCGTCTATTTCAGGAAGAAATTCTAACTTGTGTATTTAAACTACTATGATATTATTATACACTTGTGCATAACGTTAAGTATTAAAACAGCGATTAGTAGAAAACACTTTCATAATATATTTCATAATAATACAGATAAAACAACTGATTTATGTCATGAGCTTCAACAATTCAAAAGAATTTTACGCTTGTTTTAAACAAATTCGTTGACCTAAAATTAGTCAACTAATTTGATTGACAAAGGTTTCTGTAAGAGACTGGGACCGAGTTTAAAATCATTTTACCCATCCTAATTTTACCAAGTATTTTAAATATTTTAAAACATCTCGTACCATTTGTTTGAAATGTCCGCAAAGTATTGCTAGCATGCATGATAATAAAAGAGATAAACATTTCAGACAACTTTACCGACATAAATATCTGGATGAAGGCAATGCAAAGGCAAAAAGTAAAAAAGTTTCACGACTAGCTTTTCTTTACGACATAATTAATTATTTATTTAAAATTATCATAAAAAGCAAACAAATTACTGTAGAATTACTCATATATAGTAAAGGTACCAGTAGACTATATTCTGCTAGTACAGTTGGTTAATCCTTCAGTGACCTAACATAAGTTTAGATTAGTCCTAGCCTGAAATAATTTAGATCTACTAACTTATTTTAAACTAGTGTTTGGCTTAAAATACTACTATTAATTAACTTGATTCAACAAAGAAACATTCAAGATAGTAGCACAGCTGATTAATCATTCAATAACTTAACATAAGTTTAGGTTAGTTCTATCCTGAATCAAATTTAAATAATTTAGATCTACAAACTTATTTTAAACTAGTGTTTGGCTTAAAATACTACAATTAATTAACTTGATTCAACAAAGAAACATTCAAGATACTAGCACAGCTGATTAATCATGCAATAACTTAACATAAGTTTAGGTTAGTCCTATCCTGAATTAATTAAAATAATTTAGATCTACAAACTTATTTTAAAGTAGGGTTCGGCTTAAAATACGTCAACTAATTAACTTTATTCAACAAAGAAACATTCAAGATACTAGCAATACATTCAATTTCTATATATAAAGAAAAGAATGTTTTTTTATTTCTTTGTCCTCTATACACTCAAAAACTATTCGACCGATTTCACAGTTTGTTTATCGATATTAATGTCAGGAGTGTGTATACATTAAAATTACTACAGTCAATTGCTACCCCTATACAATAAATTGAACTAACGTCCTACAATCTGTAAAGCTAAAATTGTTCTAAGTGATATAAAAAAAATAACAATTCTATTACGTTTATCAAAGTAATGAAATGGGACCACTACCCTTAAAATTAAGTAATAATTAAATTGGGATAGCTACCCATATAAAATAAATTGTATTAATGTTAAACATCCATATGTTTAGTACGTCGCGACCGCCTGCGCCTATCATAAGACTCTTATTTTAACTACAAGTCACTTCAAAATAAATTTTTCGATACATCAACTAAATTGTGTTAGTTAATTTAATCTAAGCATATATTAATATACTAAAACCAAGCAATAGCGAAGCATTGCCGGGTCCACTAGTCAATTAAACTGCTCATGTTTGAAATAAATTACTTCAGAAACACTCACAGTCTATACATTCTATTTGTAATAGTATATAGAAGTGTAACGGTGCACACCCAAAGTAGGACCCCCCAAGCTGTTTTAGATTTTGCGCCATTGGGTGTAGTTTAAAATTTGCATTTAAGACGATAGCGTAACATAATTAGTGAGCACGTGACGTGAGTGAACTACAAAGAATGTAATCTATTCCCGTTGTTAGTAGTCTAACTGTATGCAGCTTTGTGTTATTGTTTTACTTTAAACAAGTATGTTGTCAGGGTGTTAAACGTAACGGTGATAGTAACACCTGGAGGAGAATCTGTAGACGGCTGCACTGTCTGAACACCTTCCACTCGGTAACCAATCCTCTGCCGTTATACGATTGTTGCAAACTCGTGATAGCACGCAGCCGAATCGAATTTTGTTTACCTTAATTAATTTTATATTTTTATAGGAAACATCAATGTTGGTACAGCCGCTCAGATAAAATAATTGAAAGTGTAAACCATTTGAAGACTCCTCTTCCCGCTTGCCTTTATCTTTGGCATCACTTCTTACTTGTAGAAAGAATTGGTGCTGATTATAGTTTTATCTCGTAATTTAGAGATTTTGACACTTAGCTTGGCAGTGGGATATGGGTATGTCAATATGATCTCTGTGCTTTGGGGAAAAGCTTAGACGAAGAATTTTTCATCCACAGCCTTCTTTACCTCATTTTTACTTTCTCACTATACTATAGTATAGAGAAAGTATAGTGATCGCAAAAAAAATCGATGTTGAGATTTTTGTGGAAATATCCGTTTTGGGACCCCCTGAGTCCAAAAAAGTGGTTTTTACAAAATGTCTGTCTGTATGTCTGTCTGTATGTATGTATGTCTGTATGTATGTATGTCTGTATGTAGACAGAGCTAGAGAGAAAACTATTCGATCGATTTCAACCAAATTTGCACCAGACATGTCCAGTACGCCTGTATAGATGCACGAAAAATGGTTTTGAACAATTTTGAAAAACAACCCCCTTTTTGGTCAAAAAACCTCAAAAAATCAGTTATTATTTTTTTATAAAAAAACGGCTCTAACGATTTTGATAAAATTTGGCTTATTTGTAACCTTTAATGTGCCCTACCATATACAAAAACCCGCATCTTTCTAAAAATTCTCGTTTAGCTAATAATAATAATAATAACTGATTTTTGGGGGTTTTTTGGCCATAAAGGGGGTTGTTTTTCAAAATTTTTCAAAACCTTTTTACGTGCATCTATAAAGACCTAATTGACGTGTTTGGTGCAAATTTGTTCGAAATCGATCGAATAGTTTTCTCTCTAGCTAATAATAATAATATTTATTAGTTAATCGCCTACTTTAATAAAAGTATACAAAGCTAGAGAGAAAACTATTCGATCGATTTCAACCAAATTTGCACCAGACATGTCCAGTACGCCTGTATAGATGCACGAAAAAGGGTTTTGAACAATTTTGAAAAACAACCCCCTTTTTGGCCAAAACCCCCCCAAAAAATCAGTTATTATTTTTTTATTAAAAAACGGCTCTAACGATTTTAATAAAGTTTGGCTTATTTGTAGCCTTTAATGTGCCCTACCATATACAGAAACCCGCATCTTTCTAAAAATTCTCGTTTAGATAATAATAATAATAACTGTTTTTTGGGTTTTTTGGCCATAAAGCGGGTTGTTTAAAAAAAAATTTCAAAACCATTTTACGTGCATCTATGAAGTCCTAATTGACGTGTTTGGTGAAAATTTTTTCGAAATCGATCGAATAGTTTTCTCTCTAGATAATAATAATAATAATATATATTAGTTAATCTCCAACTTTAATAAAAAAACTCTCCTACCCCACCGTACAAGTAACAGTGAATCTGTTTAGTAATTTAAATGTATTTGTGAGAAAGTATGTGCCAGTTCCTGGTACCGTTTATTTTATATTGGTTTACCTCAATTATATATAAGTACTAGTTGCCCGATCCGGCTTTGCACGGGTAGACAAATCAAAGTTAAATGTATATTAAAAAAAATATATATTATATCAATACATATATTACAGTATGTATTTCTTATGAGGATTTTTAGTAACTTTGGTCCCCCAAAACCCTCCCTAAAATTATTTGTTTTAAATACCTTTCTTAGAGAGCACCTAGGGCCCTAGAGGAAGCTACATACCAAATTTCATTCCAATCCGTTTGGTGGCTTTTTTTAGTAACTTTAAACTCCCCCAAACTCCCTCTAAAATTTCGAATTTGTTTAAAACCTTTCTTAGCGAGCACCTTGACCCTAGAGGAAGCTGCATACCAAATTTCGTTCCAATCCGTTCAGTAGTTTTCGAGAAATCGTGATGAGTGAGTGCGTGGTATTTGGCTTATATATATATATATATAGATTTCTTATGTTATTAGTTTTGTATGTTTATTTGTATACATATTTATGTCGTAAAAAAAAACAAGACTCATTTAATTTTTGACTATTGACCTTTTCATTGCTTTCATCAAGACGTTTATGGCAGTTAAGTTATCTAAATGATACTTACCTTTTATTGCTAGTAGCCTATTACTTTGCTAATGTCGTAACGAACGGTACTTGTCGTTTTCTAATATTGAAACATAAACTATTACATCTTCTTCTGGCGTTTTGCAACACGAATTTCAATAGTATTTCAAAATTAAATCTACGAGAGTTTACACTAGACTTGTCTAAAATAGTTATTTTATAATAGTACTAGTGGACCTGGCAATGCTTCGCTGTTGCTTGATTAAATTTATTGGTTATCCCATTTCATCCCTAATCAAATTGCAAATAGTTTTGTATATCTCTTAAAAGCAATATTATAATATATTACATAATTTTAGCTTTATAGCGTGTAGGAAGTTAGTTGAATTTATATTTATTGTATAGGGGTAGCAACCCCATTTAAACCCCTTCCAATTGTGAATCTAAACCATTCAGGGACCCATTCTAAACACACATAAAATATTGTGTAACAATTGGTCCATCCGTTTAGGAGGAGTTCAGTGATATACTCACTTAATTATATATATATAAAGATAAGATTATAAGCTCTACGTAGGTCAGTCAGCTTAAATTACTCTTTACAAAATTTTGTTAGTTTTGTCTGAAATAAAATCATTTTAAAAAGCGTTTTATCTTTTAACATTTTGTATACAGACATAAAGCTACTGCCACATTCTAATCACTTTAAACATTCATAAAGTGCGCAACCTTACACCCCTAAATGTTACATCGTGAAGAGATTCATCAAAAGTTGTGTTTGGACATGTTGTGTCTAGTGTTCTGAACACAAATTGTTTATTTAAAATTCATTCTTTCGCATATTGGTGTACGAGGTTTTGGATTACCGAGACTTTAGTAACCGCTCTATTTATTTTGTTCTGTTTCTATTTTAAAAATAAATTTTAAATGTTTCGTTTGAAAGAGGAAGATTCACATGTTCAAACAGTTTGAGTGGAAATAAAATCGGACCCCAGAGTCTCAACATACACGGGGTCCAAAGTTCACTTTTTATTCCAATCGCAATGGTCCAGGGTGCTTTAACGACGATTTTACAACTGTAAATTCATATAAATTTATTCCGCCTACTTGCAGAGTTGGGTTTGGGGTAATAAAAATCAGAGTTTAATTTATTGCTAGCTAACTATAAGAAATAGAAAAATCTTAAATACAAAATTTGTTCATTTTAAATAGACCTTTAAAACGAAATGCCACATGACATACCTTGCCATTTAAAATGTTTGAGTTACAGCCATTTTGATTTTTTCAAAATTGGTTTCAAGTGGTATCAAATATTTGTTGTGTGGCATATCGTTTGAAAACTTATTTAATTCTGAATCCAAAAAGAATAATAATTAATATTAAAAATATATGTAGGCCTATATAGTACAGCAAAGTGGGGCAAAATCGGAAAACACGATTTCGTTGGGTTTTTTGACCGCCATTTTTAACAGGTTAAAGATATGGATGTGCAAATTCACCGTTGGGTTTCTCATGAAATTCTACATCGAAATGATGTATCACATGACCACCTTCCCATTTAAAAAAACAAAGTTATATTCAAGATGGCGGATAAATTTTATGAAATCATAATAACATTGTTTTTTTTTTAATTGAATAGGTTCCTGAAAGTACGGAGTTGATATGTGCAACATTTTTAAATTATTAAGGGGTATCCGAACTTCAGTATCACTCTGTATAATATGCAGTACCTTGTATTTCTATATGGCTATATTTGGACGTATAATACACGTAAACATACCATTTAAAAATGAGTCTCTCGAAGTTTTCTTTATTACACGGCTGTCATTTTTTAGCCGTTAAATTAAATTTATATGAACATTTACAAATTATTAGACTACTATAAATCTTTGAGAAAAATGTATATATCTTTGGTTCCTCATGCATTGAAAACTCACAAAATGGCCGCCTAACGAAAACTAGTTTTTCTGGACCTTTGTTTACAAATGAACAGATTTTCATTGTTTTAACTATGTATTAGAAAATGTCCACGAAGTTTCTCACTTTGTTCCTGAATCATTCTGCTCATGAAGAGGTGATTTTCAATTGGGCCTGTTTAATTATTGCAATTATTATGCTTTTTATATTGTTTATGCGTTGACGTGTACACTTTTATTTCAATATTAGCCTACTTAGTAAGTTTGACTAGTTCCCGGTGGCCAGTTTGACTTTACTAATACCTTTGTTTGTGTTAAGTTAAAACAGTCTAATTACAGTAGTGTTGTAAGACTTGATTACCGTAAATTGCCCACTTCTCTTACTTGTAGGCTACACAACAGCTGCCAACTTGTCTTGTCGTGGGCTCACCGGAAATTGCAGATACCAGGTCATAGTCTGTCCGGCTGCATTGTTCATGTCAAGTAGTCAATTAAACAAACCTTACATTTATTGTTACTTTAACTCGATAGTTTTGCTTTCTCGTTGGC
>JAGFPH010000504.1:232542-278580 GCA_018207615.1 Philaenus spumarius
ATTAAATTACTTAAAAGTATGAAGTTTATGTTAGTAAAATACAAAGTTTTATCATGTTTTATTTATTTCATAAATAGGCCTACAGAAAATAGATATAAAACAATTTTATCAAGAGAAAGCATATGGAACTTTTACAACATTTTGATAGAACTAAACTATACAGCTTTATTTATAGCTTTTCGTTTGCATCGCTGCGCGCTGGTGCGAAATCACTCTAAAATTATAGCACTAGGCCCTATATAGTATTGAGCTATGTAGTATAGCATTCGGTGTACGACAACCTTTAGGCAATGTAAGCGTTTTTAAAGATCACACATGTGGATTATTGTTATCAACTCCTATAAAAACGAGTGTACGTATGTGAGTAACATTATAATATAACAGCTGATTTCATCCATCATCTGTAATACTAAAACAAACCTAGCAAAGATTATACTTTGGGGTGTACAACTTCAATCGTTATAACATCAATATAAGTCTTGTCAAGTTGATTGTCTTAAAATATGAGTTAAATAACTAATGTAGGCTATAATACGTTGTAAGATTTGCTTTGAGGTTATAAAATGAATATAAATACAACCTTTTATCATCAATCTATTTTTTTATACAAATAAAGAAAATATACCTATTTGTTTAACTTCGGAAACATACTACATCTAAACAGCTGATTTCACCCATCATCTGTAACACTTAACAAACCCAGTGTTGTAGATTATAGTTTGGGGTTATGTTTACAACTTCAATCGTTATAATTTCTTGTGAAGTTGATATTTTTAAATTTATAGAACTAATATAATATACGTTTTAATATTTGCTTTGGGTTTATATAAACTGTATATGAGTATACAACCTTTTGTCATCAATATATTTGTTTATACAAATTTAAAGAAGAGATACCTATTCGTTTAATTTCGGAACATTCGCACATCTTCGCATAACATATAAACATGTTCGATTATTAATTTCTTTACTATAATATTAATAACTTATAATTCATTTGATCTATCAATATGAAATAAAAAGCAATTAAAATATATTATTTTTATCTTTCTTTAAATATAATAACACATGTAAATAAAAATGTTTAACAAGTAGGCCTACAGTTTTATAATCCTTATTATTGTACACATTTTTATCGAGTTAAAAATCCCCGTCAGAGGCCTAGATAAATAAGTATTCCTTAATGTTGTTTTTTAATAGTTTGTTTTTTAAACGATGTATTTCTGATTTGTATCTAATTAATCAGCCTGTGATTTTTCACGGGGGCTTACTAGTATTAAAATACAAACTACTTGCATTTCGTTCTGTTAAATTCATGGTTGCGATTATTTTTAATAGCAATTTCTTACGTGTCAATAACAATTAATCATGTAATTAAATATTACGGTATAAGGGCATAACGTTATTATGAAGGTTGATTTAGTTTTATGCGCAATTACTGGTGGTAATTAACTAGCTTAGACTAGCAAACTAAATCTATGAATATGCGGGTATGTAGGCCTTTGTTAAACTATATCAACAAATTTAATTGTAATGATTTCCAATTAACATTTACATTTTGTTAGGTTGTCCGTATTAAAAAATGTATACAATTCTAAAGAAAGGTAATATTTGTGCCCTAAAAAATTCTACCCTTTTACCGTGCCTTTTACAGAGAGGTCTCTAGACTTTGACCTCAGCGGTAAAACTAATTTTTTTAGAGGAATTTATTCAAAATTAATTGGCTGGGTTTTCAAATGTAGGGGAGATTTACTTCACTTAAATTATAAACCTTGGGTCAAGGATCAAAATCATAATTGCTCTTATTGTAATTTAAATCAGTTCCAGGAAACATGTCTTTTTATCGGAAAATGTCCAGTTTAAATTTTAGATTTATGTGGTTTAAAACGCATGAACTAGGCAAGGATGCGGTTTTAAAGTATTTAAATTGGCACGATTGGGTGCGACTTGCAAAATTTGCTCAGCAAGCATGGCAATTTAGATGGTATTTAATTCAAGAATTTAATTTCTAATTTTTATCGGGAATGCTTTACAAGTTTTAAACTTTAATTTTCTTGATATTTTCCACATTTTTAAGATATTTTTCGGTTTTGTAATTTAATAAACAGTATATCATTTTTTAAGATTTAATTTTGACGCTAATATTGGTACCTAGTCCAGATTGGTTTTTAAATACATGTTTTTTTAAAGTTTTTTTTGTTTGTTATTAAGTTTAGTTTTTTTAAGATCAACAAAAAAACGCAATTAACATATTTTAAGTTTATTGTGTAGAACTATTAATTTTATGAATAGTTTACCAAATATTGTGTTAGCCTATTTTTGTTGCGATATAAAGCATTTTTCATTTCATTTCATTTCATTCATATTCCTTATTAAAAAATCTATACAATTCTACAGAAAGTTAATGTTTGTGCCTTAAAAAAATCATTTTAATTTTCACATAATTATAAAATTGCCAATTTTTTAGTAATATTAACTGATAAGTCGAAAAATACCACATTGTTATTACAATTCATTCGCAGTAGAATCTATTAAGTTTAATCAATGATGTAAACTAAAATTCTGACTAAATTCAAATACTTAAATTCACTTATTATCACTATTTTAAGTCATTTTAAATGCAGTAGCTAAATAAGTGCACTAATATTACAACTATTAATAATAAAATAAACTTGTGTCCACAGAAATGTCTGTTTTACTCTACTCCTTATGGTAAATCAAAACAATAGTTCAAGCTAGCTCTGGCGCTACAACCCCGATAGTTGTTGAAAAACACGTAGGCTCTATATTTATATGTCTTAAAGGGAAAACATTGCAATCACACGATTTACAAATGAGAGAGTATTAATTTTGTTGAACATTGCCAACCTAATGTGTTTATGTTTAAAACATCACCACCCTACATTTTGTATCACTTCAGCATCAGCAAATTTTTAACCTGAGCAATGCTGGTTGCAACAGATAGGGTGTGTCATAAATATTTGTTATCTCAAACAAAAAATGATTTGTACCAAGATAAATCTTCTGATTTTTGTTTAACGCAGATCAGCCAACAAATTTAATTATTGCACGTTTTACTATTTGAATGCATATAATTTAGGAACGGTAGTAGACAATTTTTACTGTTTATTGTCTTATATAGAAGAAATAACATTACATTTATTGTTAGTGTCGTGTAGGTCGTTTTAACAAACCAATGATTACAGTAATTTGAAGTGTTTCACTATTTATGTGTCAGAATATAATATAGAAACGTTGCAAAATATATCTGCCACATTATTATTGACTTAATCTTTATAGCAGAATTGCTATCACAAATATGATCGACATAAGGAATCTTCTGTGTGAGGAAGTAGTATATTTATTTTGAACTCAATTTGTTTGGATGTATGGTTGTCACAAATGTTTTAAAAATATAAGTTACTAGGGGAGACCCCTGCGTGCTTCGCATGCCAACCCCCGATGGAACTTTCTAAAAACATATGTTATGTTTTATTTATAATGCATTTTATATTTAGAACCCAATACAAAACCATTTGGGAATGGAAACTCTTAAATTAATACTTTTTTTCAACTATAAACTAATTTTGATCGATAACCGTTCGAGATAGAAAAAAATGTGAACTACAAAAGTTGTAGATAATTGAATTCCACACGAACGATTTTCCATCAAATTTAAGATCCGATCTTTCGTTTTCCCGCTGTAGAAAAAAATATGAAGCCATTACAAAACCGTTTTCGGGAATGGCAACCCAAAACTACCCCTAAACCCCCAAACCTACCCCTAAAAATTTGAATATCAAAATTAAATTGCTTTAGTTTTCCTATTTACATCACAAAGTATACACATGCCACATTTCATCTCTCTAGTTTCATGGGAAGTGGTAGAATTAGTGATGATCAGTGAGTGTGGGCTTTGCCTTATAGATACAGGTTGTCAATTAAGTCTGGGACCGGTTTAATATTTCGTATATAAGGAAAATTTGAAGATAGATGTGATTGAAGAACCTACTCTATGTATAAATACTATTTTATTAAGATATCAAAAAATTTATCCGCCATCTTGGATCAGCCATTTTGAATGTAACTTTGTTTTTTTTTAAATAGGAAAGTGGTCATGTGATACATCATTTCCATGTAGAATTTCAAGAAAAAACCAACGGTGAAATTTGCACATCCATATTTTTAACCGATTAAAAATGGCGGGTAAAAAACAACGAAATCGTGTTTTCCGATTTTGCCCCATTTTGCTGTACTATTTTTGTTTTAATATTAATTATTATTCTTTTTGGATTCAGAATTAAATAAGCTTTCAAACGATATGCCACACAACGATATTTGGGAGTATTTAAAAATTTTGAGTTACAGCCATTTTGATTTTTTCAAAATCGATTTTTAGTGGTTCAACCTAATATCGTTGTGTTTCCTATCGAATTGTTTGAAGTTTTGACAGTCTTTTTCTTAAAAAGTTAGTACCTTGATCTGAAATTTCGTTATTATACAACATTTTCCAGCATGAATATACTGTATAAGATGGAATCTTAATTTTTCTTCGTTCCTTTAAAATAAGGTTTTTCCACGGATAATTTGTTGTTTGCCTGATTTTGTTTAATAATTAATTATACAATAACAATCACCTAAATTGACAATAAATTAACAATGAGTTTAAAATATTTCTTCTTAGAAATAATCATATTTTATTTGAATGATCAAGAAAGCAATTAGATGATACTGAATCATTATTCTAGTATTTGTAAACTGCCTGAACTTCCATAGTTAGTTATTTATTAGTGGGAGTATAAACGAGTCCCTTAGTGTTATGAAGGTTATATTTATTAGAAGACGTATTTATGCTTCTTTCCTTGTCTACTAAGAAGTCATAACACATAATAGTTACGAGAAATTGTTCTTTTTATCACTTTCTAATTTACTAAATATTATGTACATATGTACTGTTTTAAGATCTTATAATTTACTAGTTATTTTAAAACAAACGTAAATGCAGATCTTTTTTCGTTTTTATTCTCTGACGTTGTCTGTAATAACACAAATAATTACAGAAAATTTGAAATTTTATGTGCAAACATTGACATTCTTGGTAAACAAATTAAGCTTGAAATGGCGGTGTACATTTTTAGCGTGTTACTCTTATTGGTAAATCACATTTAGGACGAAACCAATTTTGGATAAGTGGATTTCTGTAGTCGCGTATTTCTGAGTCACAATCCTTATATATTATTTCTCAAAGGTGTTTTTTTGTCGCTAAGCGATATCTCCCTTAATTCTTGATCAAAATTAATTGTTCAAACATCATTTTAAAGCTTATGTTCCCTGCTATTGACGAAAAATATACAAACAGCTTAAAGTTCATGTTTTCGTTACAAAAATGGATTAAAAAAACTTTTATATTATACTTCATATGGTTCCTAATGAAAGGCGCCATTTATTAACAAACAGTTTAACTAGCATGCCAGCTGTTAGTTAGATTATTTACATTCTAAGATTCTATATGGAAATCTGTTCTTCATAAACCAACGTAAATAAATAAACGTACCTAGTTAACTGAATTAAATCAACATGTCAAATCAGGTAAGTGTAGGCCTACTGCTAACTTGCGAAATATTCGCACTGGTCAGTTAGTACTTAATAGGCCTAATAATAATTATATTTCAATAATTTGTATTTTTATTCGAAAAGTATAATAGTTTCACGTAATAATCGAATAAAAAAGACAGGATTTTAACTTGTTTAGAATGAATCATACATAAGCAAAAATGTTAGTGGTAAAGTGTACCAGTAGGATTATGGTACTGATCTTTAGCTGAAAATTTAAATTTTATTCTTTTAATTATCATTATTTATTGGAGCATATGTAAGGATGTTTAGTTAACTTTCAAGTGTATTAAATATATTTTTACTTGACCAGCAGTCAGCAGGTGACTAAGGACAAAGTCTAGGAAGTAGGTCGACAGCCAAGGTTAACCAGCGTGTTCAGACAGGTGGAAGTCCTGGCCATATGAGGAAAATTGATACGTACCTTGTCTGCGTTGAGCTGAGACGCTAAATCATTTTACTCTAACAAATGTTGTGAAACTTGTCATATTACATTTTGTAAACAGTCAATAGATTTGGTGGTGGGTTGTGTTGATTTAACACTTGTAAACTTGATCTCCCCCGACGATTACTCTAGTTATTACAGGTGTAGGCTATTCATGTTGAGGAGCTTATGGTTTCCCCAATGTGGATACTTCATGCACAAAATTTTAGTAAACGTTCAAAGTAGAATGCCAAATTGTGGTAGGCTTAAATAAATAATGCTGCCCCATTTAATATTGTGAGTATTAAATAAATATGTCACACATTTCGTCATTAAGTATATTTTGAGATTGTTACATCCGAAAATTTTAAGGAGGGACAAAAAATATTTATTTAAGTTCTCTTCTGATTTTTCTTAGTCTATCGTGTAAGTGTTGTAAATCTAGTTCAAAGTCTTTCAAAGTTTTCCAAATTGTCCATAACAATAACATAGTTTTAATTTTGTAAATAAGTCTTGAACAGAATACAATTTGTTTAGAACATATTGGCATTTATATTATTTTTAGGGTTTTTATGGGGTCACTCGTTTGTCCGTTTGCCTAACATAGTCGATTTTTTCCAGAAGGGATGCAGGTATGAAATCACATGAAATAGTTATGCAATTAAGCATATATTGTAATAATCAAAACTAAAAATGATTTTACTATTCATTTTTAAGGGCAAAGTTGGAAACAAAAAGTACATACTTTAGATATTACTGTGCTGTTAGAATTTCGTGTAAAATAGCATTATTTACAGTTTTCAAACATATTTTTAAAATTTTAAGATACTGGTAGTTTTCGATTCTCTTAAAACTTTGCAGAAAAACAAATTCTTTCTAACAAACATAAGTATTGCAAACTAAAATTGTGTAAAGTAGCGGTGTAAGAGGTAACTTACTTGTTTTGTTTACATGGTTTTGTATTGTAATCAGTAGTGTTTAGCAGCCATAAATTCTTTACTACTTATTTCTAATTTATTCTCGTAGTTATTGGTTAGATGGTAGTTGAGTATAATTGAATACATGACGTATGATGAGTTTTGTTTTATCATTTAGCTCTGTCAGCAAAGCAGCGACTTCATACACTATTGTCTGTTTACAGTTGAGTTGATAGCATGGGCCTTATGGAGGCTGGCTTGTCGCGCTACTACCCGACCAAACTATATTCACTACCACATTGAATTAAGAAAATCCTTGTCTCAGTGTTTAATTTCTTCATTTCAGTAACGTACCTCATGTTTAAGTAAACCAAATTATGAAATTTAAACTGCAAAAAACTAACATTACATTAGTTTTATTTTAACGTGTATTGCTGTGCTATTTCAATTCTAACAAATTGTTAAAATTGTTTTCTGAAAGCAAATATATTCTCAAAAAAAAAAAATATATATATACATATACTCTCCAAATAATTACTGCAGTTCTATACATCAGAATTTAGGTCATGGTAGATATTACAGCACCAATAATGCTCTGATATTTTCTGTAAACTAAAGATAAAGCTTATTTTTCTCAATCCCTAATTCATTTTGTTGATAAATTTTTATTTTAAAGATGTTTCCTAAAGTTTTTATATTATTATTCAGTTATTGCTGAACACTATTCAAGCATTTACTTTCCTTAAAAAAATAGCTCTTCCATCAAAGTAAATGTAAACAAAACAACCAATTTTTCACTTTGTATTAACGTTCCACAATAATACAAATTATTCGTGAAATATCAAGGTAAACATATTTTTAATATTTAGTTTAAATGAGTTTTATGAGGTTGATGTTTCATGCGGGCTACTAGCGTAAGATCTCCGTTTCCACAGCACGGACAATGCCTACCCATGCTATCAACTAAACTGTAAACGGATAAATAGGCTTCGATCTTTCACAATAGCCATTGGTGTTGACTATTTGGGAAGGCTGATGGTAGGCCTACGTAACTCTTGGCGCGCGTTTTTCACCGTTTGTTAATATGATTGATTTGCATCAAAACTCGATATTAAATGTAATTGGAGGCCCCACTCTAAAAAACCAGCACTCTTACCTTTTTCCAGATATAATGGAATAAAAGGAATTTTGCTTGAGTAATTTATTTTGATAGTAGAACTGGTATAATAACATTGCATTTTATGATAGATTTTCTTTGATCAGAAGTGAGTAGACACATATACTATTGAATTGCATCTTGCAACAGACTAGATAGAGCCTATAGAAAGTAGTCACGTCCGTCCAGGTACTATTTCTGTCATTCTGTGGGTGTTACACTGCAGCAGTGCCCACATCTTCCGTTCACATTTTCTCTTACTAAACATATCGCCTTTCCAATATACAACACATGGTTTGATCTCGTTTCTATTTAAATATTACTATCTACAATGATAAGTTTAAGGCTTTGTAGTTATAAAACAGAATGTGTTAATAATTGTAAAGTTATTCATAATGGCTTATTTTAGAGAAAGAGTAAATACAATCCTCACATATTTGAAACTATGGTTCCAACACAAGATATTAATTGGTTGGTATTGAGATTAATTTTACGTGCACGTTTTAATTTTGATAAGTTAATTTGCTTAAACGTGTGCCAGTGCATACCACTCTAGTAAATGCATCAAATTCACTCGAGCGCGACTATATACTTGTTTTTACTAATGGATGTCTTATTTTGTATTTACGTCATGTGCGCGTGTCATTTAAATTCAAAGAAACCTCTATTAATGCACAATTAGTAGATAGCAAAATTAGAAACTTACAACAATGTAGATAACAATACTGCCCTGCTAAGGAAAAAAGCCTTATCTCCCAAAAAATAAAAAATTGAGTTATGTCTATATTATGGTTTAGGGTGTTGTTTTACACCTTTTTTTGAAGTAAAATTACCGTAACTCCACTCTTTCTATGAGAAAAACGCTAAGGAAATATGCCTTAAGTCCTAAAATGAGAAGAATACTAAGAAAGAAAGCCTTATGTACTAGTTTTGAACGAAAAACACCTCAAGTACATCACAAATTAGGACATACGATTTTCTTTCTTAGCAAAACATAATTTTAAGAAAAAGTAAACTAAACCTTAATTCCAAACAAGAAGAAAGAAAGCCTCAACTCCAGTCCTGACCTGTACTTAAGGTTTTCTTTCTGTTCAAATATAGTTGGACTTAAGGTTTTATTCTCTCTGATTGGTGATATTTTACTGCATACAAATGCTAGATTCATTTGTGATTATTTTGTAATAATAACATATTATTATTTATTATGTAATAAATAACTGTTTTCTTATTATTGTTATGTCCAGTTTAAAAGCAAATGTTTTTAATAAAAATTAATAATTTGCTAGTTTTGTCTGCGAATTATAATTTAGATGTTCAAAACGATTTTCTACAAATTATAAAAGATTATATATTGAAGAGGACTGACGGTATGGGACCGTTTCGCCCTGGTATTGTACAATCTTAATGTAAGGAGTTCTTATTTTGTACAGGTGAATTCGGGTATAACAGCTAGGTATTTTAATGGTCGATTGTTTAGTACTGGGTTTTATTAAGTGTCGTAAAATTTGTTTTGCTGTAATAACACAGCTTTGTTGACGTCCGCGTGTTATCAGATTCATTTGTTCAGTAATTAATGGCGTTAATGGATATCCTGTCCATAGCAGTTGGCTGTAATACTCAACTATTATCAACTCCTATAAAAGCGTACATTCGTACGTGAGTAACATATAACATTAACGTCCGATTTCACCCAACATCTGTAATACTTAAGCAAACCCAGTTTGGAGTTATGTTTACAACTTCGATCGTTATAATGTCTTGTGAAGTTGATTTTTTAAATATGAGTTATAGAACTAATGCATGCTATAATATACGTTATAATATTTGCTTTGAGGTTATAAACTGTATATAAATACAACCTTTTATCATCAAAATATTCATTTATACAAATTTAAAGAAGCCTATATTTATACACTCGCTTTTGTAGGAGTTGATTGTACACATTTACCGAGTTAAAAATTCCCGTCAGAATAGTTATGTAGGCCTAGATAAGTATTTCTTAATGTTGTTTTTTAATAGTTTGTTTTTTAAATGATGTATTTCTGATGTACATCCAATTAATCAGCCTGTGCCTTTAAGATAACACAATTTCCAGAATCAATAGACTTTGATTACATTGTGTCACTAGTCTGGATATGTGATTGCACTACAACTGTCAAATATACAATCTGTATAGATTCTAAAAGGGCTGACCAACTTTTGTAATCTCCATCAAAGATTTAAGCTACTTGTGTTAAGCTAGGTTCGTAGTCTAAACTCCATTCATCTTACACACTTGCCATGTCAAGACAGAGTCGACCTAGAACATATTTCAATCAAGGCCGTATCCTGAAAGGCTTTATTTTAACACGTTTCTTCAGAGCATTGATTGATATAGAGACAGCCTAGCTTTTCTTAGTTAGGATAGGCTTTGGCCGCTGTCATGTCATCGTGACTTATCTCTATAAGAAGAATACGTTACCTTGTAGTCCTCCGTCAATACATTTATTGTTTTATTTCAGTGCAAATAATGTTTATGAATTGAGTTATGGATTTTATCAGTTGAAATCCTATGATTTCCTAATTTCTAAAAGAAGTTCGGGCAACGTTTAGAGACAATTTGGAGATGAATATAAACATTATATGTAGTAACTAAATCGAAACAGCATACACGTAGGCAACAAACAATATTTGGCCAACGAAATATGATTAAAAACTATGAAGCCGCAACTATAAATAGACGAAAATTGTTTTCTAATGTATTATAAGTATATCAGGTATAGAACAAAACAATAACCACCACTAATTGCTCAATTTATTAAATTATAAGTTTAAGAATAAATTTTTTTTAAGTAAACAATGGTACGTCAAAACTTAATTAATAATTAAAGTATTTTATTTTATTTCGTGAAACCGTATATACTGTATATAGTAGATATTATAGTACATAGTTACTAAATGCTTAAAAATTATATATCATTTTACTTCTTGAACTATAAGTATATTTTATACTTTGTAACAACATTTCATTTCTTGTCAAAGGATGTAGATTTTTTTTAAATTAACAAAGTTTTTATATTAGTTTACTTGGAGTTAATTGGAATGTGATGTTCCTAGTGGAAGTTGGCCTTGAATGACAACAAGCAGTAACTCTTTAGCCTTTCCCATGCTCCCTTCTCTCTTGTACCTTATCTCGTCTCCTTGAATTCCAATAGCGTATTTCATTGTCTACAAGTAATTCTATATTCTATATTAAATAATATGTGTGAAGAATGGAAACGTTGTTAGAATATCCAATGTAAAGCTTTCAGTTCCTACTCATGGCTTTAAGTAATAAGTAATAAGAAATAAGTAGTGAGGTACAAGTTTGGTAAACTTTAGCATTTTGATTTGTTTTAATGCTATTGCAGAAATAAAATATCTTAAAATCTTCAATTAAGCCTTAGATATCTTTTTAATTTATAAACACCTTTTCCACTTACCTCTTTTCAAATGCTTGATCATGTACTGTATAACATACACACAGGTATTTGGTTCTTTCTGAACAAGTTAATGTGAACATTTTCCAAGTTATTATTGATCTAAAATATCAGCCGTCGAAATTGATGATCTGATCACAGACTTAAGTCCATATAGGGATTATTCTTCACTAGTAAAATGTAATATAATATAATGTATTAGAAAACTAAGAATAAATCATATTCATTTTTTATATTAGAAATGCATGGCTGAAGTTGAGATTATTTATATTTTTTAATGCAAGGCGATGGATAAAATTATGCAGAGTCTTTGGATGATCTTCTATAACAGACTAATAAATATAACCTTTGTCTGTATGCACGCACGTTTGAAATTTGTATTACGTAGACAGAAGAGGGTCCAAAGCATCCAAAACAAGATTTTTCGTTTTTTTTCGTTTGCAAGTTATTATTTGCGAAAAACTGGTGAAAATGTGGGTTTTAGCCCTTACTGACAAATATATTATGATTATGTATAAATGCCTTAATGGGAAAACATTGATCGTTTTGAAAAAAAATCTTTAAGCTGCATTTTTGGGTCAGAGAACTCATATCTGAGGTTGTTTTTCGAATTGCGTTTAAGGGTAAGGATTAATATTTATGCATGTTAATTTCATTTATTTAATATTACT
This sequence comes from Philaenus spumarius, assembly GCA_018207615.1. Lineage (NCBI taxonomy): Eukaryota > Metazoa > Arthropoda > Insecta > Hemiptera > Aphrophoridae > Philaenus > Philaenus spumarius. The sequence continues at coordinate 244,782 of JAGFPH010000504.1, forward strand.
TCTGTTTCTACATAAAGTAAAAAGAAAAAAAAAATCATATAACATAGGATTTAAAACGTTTATAGTATAACAGCAATTTCTTACCATTTATTATAACTTTCAAAATAGATGAAATATTAAAATTGTACTAGCAACAATAAACTTTATTGGCCATATTTTCAAAATGCTGAAATTTTTTAAGGCGTATTAACTCTATTTTAAATTAGATTTTTCTGTACGACAAAGGATAACTGAGTCGGTAATAGTTTACAACTCCCAATATTAGCCTAAACTATAATATTATGTTCCATTTCCAAGAAATATACCAAAAATTATGTTTGGGTTCAACTTGGATGTTGTAAACAATTACCAAGAAACAAAAAAGCTACACAATTTTATTCGTCATTGAATTACACAAATATGTTGTATTATATATTTTCTGTTAAGTAAACACTTTTGAGATATATATTTTAAATGGCCGCCATTTTATAAATATAATGGAAAATACAGTTTTGGTTTCGTTGTACTTGCAAAAAATTAAAATAATGCACTAACCACAATAGCAATGCCTTATCTATTTCCTTAGTTTGTAAAAAAACAAAATTGCTGATAATCGAGAAACTAATCGTTTTCTTTCGGATTTATGTTTATATAATTTTGTTCTTTATCTTCGTGAATCAACCTATACAATATGTAAAGGTTTGATTTATCTTGGAAGCATAATTAACTGTGTAGTGTTGGTTGATTACTTATCTGCTATGTTTGTTACGTACCCAACAAACAACTTGCACTGTGTTATGAGTCACCTTAGTTTGATTCATAAATTATAAACATTGATATGACTGTTGTGCATGACCTAGAGTGCATTTTCAGAGCTCCTGGATTTAGTCGACTTCGATACTCCTTGGTGACAATTTGTTCAAACAAAGTAGTGAATTCTGACTAAAGATGCAATCTAAACGTAAAACCTGGACTCGATATCAAGGTATACTATAGAGATTTCATTTTTTCTTTTTAATCATCTTTTGTTTCTGAAGATCTAAAATATTGTTATTTATGGAGTGTTTTGAATTTGTAATTTCCTAAGCTAGGAGCTGACCTTTAATGCACTATATATTGAAAATACTCTCAATACGTGGGTTGGCGTGCGGATCACGCAATACACTTTATATTGAACGTACTTCCAATACGGGGGTTGGCGTGCGAAGCACGCAATGCACTTTGTATTGAAAATACTCCCAATATGCACTGTGCGTCGGCCGCTTCTCATAGTGTTCAGTGTCAAGCTCACACGTGCGTCCTTGGCAGTGAACGTGTTTAAACAGAGTTTTACCGGGTACTGATGTTTTTAGTCAGGTTAGTAGCGGTTTGCTTAAGTGCCATTATTCGCGCCGGTATCTGTACTTAATTATGTAGCTTTTTACTACCTATGTCAATTCCGTCACTGCAAGAGATGCTCTTCAAAATACATTCCAAATATAAATTGTTTCAGAATTAAATACTAAAATTTGTTTATATTAGTAATAAAATGAAAAAATACACCTTGATCGACGTGACTGAGTATTGAGTAGGCCATATTTCTTAAGAGCTATTGCTGTTATTTACAAAACAATAGAATAACTACCTTGCTTCAATAATATTCAAAGTTAGTGTTAAACTTTTTATGTGGATAAAGTAGACACTAAATGTAGTAAAACTATTTACTTAAACATTTCCTATTCGAAAACTATGGACAACAGAGGTGTTTTTCCAAAAATTTGTTTTTTTTAATCAAAAAACCCTAATTTTCTGAGCATATAAGAACTCGCATTGATATTGTAATTACATATTCGAATTCCTTATAAAATTTTCAAGAAAAATAACTACATTATTAATAATTATTTTGACTTAATTATTTGTTTGAAATGACGGTTGAAAGTTAAAAACAGTAATTTTTATGAAATTATAATTTTTTTTAAACACTCATAAAACTGTAGGCCTATTGGTTTTATTTGAGAACATGCCAAATATTGTTAAAAACTTTGTCATTTAAGTAGTTTTAAAAAAATGTGCTACACTTTGAGGTTGAGTTATAATTTAGTTGAAATATTACCGATTAACTGAAGAATAGTAAGAATTTTAATAAGAGCATTATTGAATACCAAGCTCATGTCAGGTAATCGGTCACAATCAGGTGATTAAGCGATCATATGGTTATTCTATTGTTGTACAGGCCTCTTTTCCCCGAGACAGTTACCCGACATGAGCTTGGTATTCAATAATGCTCTTATTAAAATTCTTACTATTATTTCAACTAAATTATAACTAAACCCCAAAGTGTAGCACATTTTTTTAAAGCTACTTAAATGACAAAGTTTTTAACAATATTTGTCATGTTCTCAAATAAAACCAATACAGTTGTATGAGTGTTTAAAAAAAATATTAATTTCATAAAAATTCCTTTTTTAAATTTTATTTGTCATTTTAAAGAAACATTTAAGTCCAAATTATTAATTACGCAGTTATTTTTATTGAACATTTTATGAGGAATTTGATTATGTAATTAGAATATCAATGCGAGTTCTTATATGTTGAGAAAATTATGGTTTTTTGATAAAAGTAACAAATTTTGAAAAATATTAAAAAAATACCTCTGTTGTCCATAATTTTTCGAATAGGAAATGTTGAAGTAAACAGTTTTACTACATTTAGTGTTTACTTTATCCAAATAAAAAGTTTAACACTAACTTTGTTCCACCCTGTATAGATACAGTTAATAAACTTAATAATAGTCACACGAAAATAAAAACTAAACTATTTGCTGAAAAGGAAACATTTTAACATCAATGGTTTTTATTATATAAAAGGTATGTTTACTTATTTTACATGTTTTATTAGCTTTGTAAATCAATATACATTGCATATAATAAAAAATGTAAGCGTGTTTTGTGGAAATACGGCGTAATTCCGCAAACCCACTTCCGCAGCCCCATAAGGGTTATTATGGTAGGGTAGCCTTCCACCATCCCATCCATGAAGGTGTTGGTTTGGAACTGCAGGAGTTGGACGTCAAAAGAACGCATCGCACTAATGGACTTAGTAGCAAAAGGGAATCATATGCCGAAGTGGTTGAGACTGGTCAAAATCATCCATGAAGGTTTCGGTTTGGAACTGCAGGAGTTGGACGTCAAAAGAGCGCATCGCACTAATGGACTTAGTAAGTAGCAACAGGGAATCCTATGCCGAAGTGGCTGAGACTTGTCAAAATGTTTCCGAATGTTCCGGACGGTTCTAGACATCGAAGAGACTTCCTGTTCCTTAACATTCAAAAACGTTCTAGAAACCGAAACGAGCTATAAAGCTAGAGAGCTAAAACTTGCCATATATCACTCTTAAGTTATGTATATATAGGAGAGAAAAACGGTTGCATTTCAATTTATGTCGTCTAAGGTGTAAAATATTGTTCGTATAAAATATTTTAGTGGAAAATATAGACGTGAAATATATCTCATACAAACTGGCGGAAATCTTGGTTTTAACGTTTACTGACGAAGCTCACTATTCGTTTTTGTGTCTATGTACCGGACATTTCTTTCATTTATTTATTCATATCTACGAGCGATCCGAATACCCTTGCTTGTAATTAATAACGGGTACAAATTATTATCTATATATATATAATCCAAATACCACTCACTGACTCATCACGAAATTTCAAAAACTACCGAACGGATTGCAATGAAATTTTGTATTTAGCTTCCTCTAGGGCCGTGGGTGCTCGCTAAGAAAGGTTATAAAAACATTGTAAATTTTAGGCGGGTTTGGAGGGTCAATGTTACTAAATCACGATTTCTCTAAAACTACTGAACGGATTAGCATGAAATTTGGTATGTAGCTTCCTCTAGGGCCGTATGTGCTGGCTAAGAAAGAGTTTCAAAAATTTGAAATCTTAGGGGGGGGGGGTTCGGTGGGTCAAAGTTACTAAATCACGATTTCTCCAAAACTACCTAACGGTTTGGAATGGAATTTGGTATGTAGCTTCCTCTAGGGCCATAGGTGCTCGCTTTTTTTCATGCTTATGTACTAAACAGAATTAGTCCATTGCTGCAATTATAATTATTGTAAATATTTTTTTAATGCCTTCCTGAGTAAAGTCACAAATCTATAGTCTGTGAACTTAAAGAATTATTTCAGTAGATACTGTACGTATTTTTATAGGGCTGCGTTTGTTTAATATCCTTCCTGATTTGTGTTCGATTGTATTTTCATGTCACATTAAAATTGTTGCTTTACGGTCCCGTCAATCCCGGGATTAGCTAAGTTAGATTAAAAACACGAAATTCGTAGATTTTCGTGTAAATGATGTGTTCGTTCAGCATTTAAAATATATACAGTATCACTAAAGTTTGTTCCATAAATAAATACAAATTTCATATGTTGTTGTTTCGATAAAACTCCTAGTTCCCAGCCCCAGGTTAGGCAAACCAATCTTATAGGTTTAATATACATGTTTTTAAAAAAAGGTTATTAGGTAACCGTTGGTAAAACTTTAACGTCTTTGATATACCAGGAAAATTTAAATGTAATATACAAATATCATGCAAAGCAAAAGTGAAAAGATACAAATATATGCTATAAAAACGCAAATAAATTATGAATATAGGCTAAATGTATCAATTTTATGGAAGGTATTAATATACATAAACAAAATTTAAAGGAGTTTAATTACTACAAAACCTAATTTTCGTATGGTTATCAGAGAAAAATTTATAAATTTATTTTGCCGAGATTGACCCCCGGAAATCCTGGGATTGAGAAAGTGGTCCGGGATTAATACCCCTAACTGTGTAATACATTTTTTAAAAGTTGATATTTTACCCTAAGGTGCTAGAAGATGTTGGAGACGCAATGCTTTTAGTAATTGCAAACCCCCCCGGTTGTTAGCTTTCACTCTGTCTTTACTGGAAATGTGCGTTCATAACTATTCCCTACAATGCTTGTCCTGCGCTGTAGAATTATGTCTTATTTATGACGATTGCGTCGTTTCACTCAAGCGAACAACTGCTAGCACCAACGTCTTGTTGAAATTTACGTAATTATATATAACTGACTTACAGACATATTCTTATCGGTCGATAACGCTGCAAAACAAGAATTGAAGAGATATTTCTTTATATATAATTACAAGTGGAAATTTTAATATGGGTGTTCGTTTTAACTAAGTTGTAGATGTTTTGGTTAGAATAATTGCTCCAGTTGGATGGATGATATGGAAAGTAAAGAAGATAGAAAAATAATAAGATATTAATATAATTATAAGAATAATGGAAGATATTTTTAGTGGATCTTTTTTTTTTTTGTTGCCACGTGATTTTACTCATCAACGATGAAGTGACAATATTTAGGTACTCGGTCGGTAAGACGAATACGTCATGTGCTAGAGTTTGACAGTTCTAGTCCATCCATTAGCGTTGGCTATATAGTGATTCCACTCCCTCTTTTTCATAAGACTAACTTACATATAAGATGTCAAGAACAAAAAGAGGAAAAGCTTAACTTTAGACTTACAATCATCGCTTAGAAGAAATATAAAAAAACATTCTAAATTATATATTTTTTTCAATAATTGATTTTCAAGTTATAAATACAAAATCAATATTTTATATAAATATTTTAAACGGTTAATAGCTTTCTTTAGCATTTATTTTCATTAAGAGTTAAACTAGTATTTGCTCCAACTGTATTTAATTTTGTTCTTGAGTAATGCTGTTAGTCCTAGTATAGTTGATTAGTACGCTATTCATAATTTCCTGTATATTAGGTGCTAGAATTTGATAAATCCACATATACAATTCAATTTTAAGTAACATTTCGTTAAATCTGTGTTCTTAACTGTTTATGTATCTACTTCACTTAACTTTAAAGGTTATAGCCTCAAGTGTGAAGGGAAAATAAAGGGGAAAATAATTTCTAATACAATGTCGACCTATTAGTTTGTATCCTGTTCCTTCTCATAGTAGTTATGGAGAATCTTTGATGGTGGCTCGTGTAAGATGGGTTTTCTCGATGGTCAGTGAACTCTAGGTGAAAGGAAATCCAGTGAAAGGGTTCTGAATTTGTAATTTTATCAGCTCAGATTGATTTAGTCGATCTACATGAATTCAAAACATGGTCTTACATAACCGAAACCCTAACTGCGGATGTGCAACCTAGCTCTCGGTAGTTGAGCAAAAACAACAGTAGGAAAATAATGAGGACTTACCTACCCGGTTGAAGTGTGATAAAGTTACACATATTTTTGCATTCTACTAAACAAAAATAAAACCTTTTGTAAAACAAAACAAAATAAACTATCTCATATGGTACGATCATATGCTGACGGAATGCCAGCATATTCATAATTATAACACGAGGAAAAAGAGTAATTTTCAGCTCCCCCTTCATAGACTAAGTTTATTTCAATCAATACCACATTATTATGGAAAGGAACTTTACAATAAGTTGCCTATTGAACTTAAAAATATTAAAAATAACAATTATTTTAAAAATAGAGTAACTGATTATTTAATAAATAAGGTATATTATTACACTAGTTAAGGATTATTTTGTAATGTAGATATATATGTTGTGTTTAGTATTAGTTTTTTTAAACTTGAGACAATGTCACCTATTTTCCTGCCCTTGCTGGCTTTGTAAAATGTATTTGTGACAATAAAGGAATTTCAATTGGATCATGGATAAATAAAAAAATCTATGTTACGATACTTTGTGAGAATGTAGTATTAGTTGATGTTAAGCTCAAAGTTGGATAGTAACACCATTTAAATTAAGTAAGCAAATGGAAATACATTGACATTTTAGAGTGAATAGTTGGTGTACTGCAGTTGTGATTTAATTATGTGCAGGCTTTTATATATTGCGAGTAAAATAAAGATTTAACACTGGATTATATATATATATATACTATTATTACTGAACTGTGAGCTCCATTTCAAGGAGAAAGTTAACATAATTGTCAATGTTTATATCTAAACATCTTTACCATTATAAGAAGTTGTGCAAAACGTCGATATATTTAATTAAAACTAAGCAATATCTTCAAATTAGTTTAAGAACAGATTTGTAGATATGCCGATTTTTGTATCTATAACCACTACAATAAGTTGTACGCAGTAACAGATAAAACAAGTGGTTACGAGGACCAGCTTCAATAAATCTATACAGTTTTAGCTTGGATGTATTGTATAATGTAGACTTAGAAACTTATTAGACATTGAAATAATGAATGATTTGATTCAACGAAGGAAACTTTGATAGTTAAGATCGGTTTTATTAACTTCATTTATCGAATAGACTTCGAATGTCTTAACCTCTCTTCCTATATACGTATTGAAATACCCATATTTTGGTGTACTTTGCCAAATATACATTTTCTAAAAGGCACTTTTAGTCCTTTTACAAATTAATAAACTGAATGATGTGTTAAAAAATATATATATTTGTGTGATAGTATCAACGCAAATTATCCCTGTTTAAATATAAGTGAAAATTTATTAAAAAACCAAGTGGAGCGAGCATGAAACCCTAGTTTTAACCGTCACCCGCCTACAGTGTAGTATCGCCAAGAGAATCAGGGATATGGAACGACATTTATTTTAACCAATGTTATTTTTTAATAATTGCATAATGTGTATACGTGTTTATTCCTAGCAGTCATTCAATATTTTCTTTTTACAGATGCTAGTTTATTAGCGTACGACTATTAAAGAGAGCACTGCTTTTCTGCACCACGGGGTGTTGGGAACTTGATCATTTTGTTCAGAAACTTATAAACCTGTTCCAAAGAAGTCATGTCTCATACTTTTATATAGCCCGTAGCAAAGACCAGTTTGAAAGCGAAGAAAACAAAATGTTTAACCAGTTTTGAAAAGGCTTCAATTTAATTCGTTTTTCGTTAATTTCTTTTAGACCGCAACTCTTGCGGTATAAAATAAATTTTATCCAGCTTAGCTTCCATTGAAACCACAAGTTACATTCTACGATGGTAAATGTAGTGTTGATAACTTAACTAAATATAATATATTTTATGTAGGCTATCATGTTTTATAAACAATGTGAATAATTGTAGTCCGATTGTTCCTCCCTTAAAACATGTTCACTTGTCCTTTTGAGTAGGAAAATTTTAAGAAGCCTGCATCTTTATAATTGTAATATAAATGGATTTTTTCTGAGGAGTCAATGTGAAACGTTTTTAGTAAAATTAATTGAATTTTACCAGTTTAATGGTCTGTAAAAGTATGTAATACTTATCTCACGAGTTCTGCAAGCACCTGACAGCTTTTTTTACACGTTTTACAAAAATCTTTATTTTGGATGGAAACGTTTAACAGGTATATATAGTCTAATTATTAACGATTTGGGCGTGACAATTTAACGGACCGTCTAGCTTCTTAATTATAGCTGTTTCTGCTCTTTACATTATTTATTTACTCATCGTGCCAAAGTTGTGCACGAATAGTTTCAGTCGAGCATCATACTTGGGTTTCATAGGTAATCTAAATTGAAAAGTAAACCTATGCGAGACCTTTGTCAGTTGCGCCATGTAAGCGTGCTAGGTTCGTAGTCACACCCATTTTTGTTTACATTCCTTTATTGTGGTTAATAGTAAAACCAGAATCATTACGTAACTGACAATAGACGTGAGTGTGAAATTTGTTTTGTGTGTTACCGGCTGTGCATTGGTCTTAAACTCGTTGGATTTACGGAAATTGTTAGTGTTGTATACGTCACCAATCATTTGCAAAAAGATTTCAACTTCTAGTTTAATAGATACAACTTTGACATTAGGCAAGGGTTTACCAAAAATTCAACTCTCATCTAAAAGAAATCTTTTCAATCCGATGTTGATGGAATTGACCTTTAAGACGCATTTCGAAATGTATTGCTAAAAAAACAATCACAACAGCGGGGAAATAAATACTCAGTATTTAAGTTCTATTTACGGACTACCCCATCCGACTGAAACTCAGAAATCATAAATTCACATTTGTATTACGAATCTACCAATTATTTTGTGGAAAGGATGCCGTCGAAAAGATTTTTTTCATTCCAAACAGAATCGCATACAAATTTATTTCGATAGTGTTTCTAAGTTCTATAATCTGTCATTCATTTCGACTTTTCAAGGCTGTGACGAAAATTTCAACACAACAGTTGTAAGAAATAATTAAAATATTTCGTCGTCTATTTACTTACGTTGTATGATTCAGCATATAGGCTGAACCTATGGTGAAGACCGAGGGCTAACTATACGAGTGTCTACTAGTGTTACCAGCCATGCATGACTACATTGTGCGGGTATTTTATTTCACCCTTTTCAATGCAATGGCCGCAGGAAGCCAACTTAAAAAGAAATCGTACATGGTATCTAAGACCTCTCCTCTCGGTTTGCTTACGAAATATATTACCGAGCTTAGAGGGTGGTGAAATCTTTTAGTTCTTCTAAAGTGTTTTAATTCTGTAATGGTTTATTCATTGTTACAGTGATGCAATTATCACGTATACGGCTATGCTCTCTTCTGTGGTATAACCTAATTGTGAAACAAGGCAAACGAACCATTTCGTCCAGAAAAATTGACTATTCCTGATCAACTTAGAATTAGGCTTGAATGTTAGTAAATTCAACGAGTCTTCCTCTATAAAACTACGCACATTGCACCAATTTCCATATGCTTATTGGAAATATATTTAAAATGGCGGTTATGCATCCAACCATTAAACGAGGAAATGTAGATAAATATTGTCCTCAAATAGCTTTAATTTCAAATGAATTCCAAATGCATTTACTTTACATACTGTCTAACATAATTGTGAAATATATAACCAGATTAAATATTAAGCCGGTGTAGGTAATGCTTTGACCCTCTTACTCCGTATAATTATATAACGTACTGCAGAGAGTACCATAATATACAACTCCATTTTAGAGCAACTTGCAATCTTCACGTGATGAATTTAGTTCACTGTAACAGTAGGGTACAATGTTGTAATGGTGTTTAATTTGAGTTCCTTTAATTTATTGTCGCAGCAAAATTTATGAATTTTTTTTACAAAAGTAATATACACGTACTAGGGGAAACCAGCCGGTGTCTCACTCGACATTCCCTTTGTTCAGATAAAATAATTTGATTATTTACAACTTCAGTCATTTGACTTCAGTCAAATTCTTCGCTTGCATAAGAAAAGTGCAACGTGTTCAAGTCCAAAACAAGCAGGCCTCTTGTCGCATAAAACAACTACTACATAGAAAGTAAACGACTCCTTTCCGCTAGTCTTTACCGTAGACTTAGCAACATTGTGTCAGTTTTAACTAGGGTCGCGCGGGTTATAGTAGTGTGTGTTAATTTACAAATAAAGTTGTGTACAACTTTTTAGGTTGGCAGAACACACCTAGGTGTGATTTCTAGGTGTATGATATTTTGTTTTTGGTAAAACTCTCGAACGCTAGTAGTAGGCTATATTCCTTTTAACAGCTTACGATATCACAAACGGCATTCTATTTGTAACTTTATGCATGTATACAACAGTATATTTTGCAGAATACTCAAAAATATATTTCGTAGATAACAAAAGTCATTGAGAAGATTTCCTTTTTTCAAGTAACCCAACTCTAAAATTGTGCTTTCGTCATGTTTATAATAAAATGTTTTTAACGTACTAGGGTCATTTAATAAGTCAAGAGACAAACTGGTTAAATCTTGAAATCAGCTACTACTACTAAAAATCTTGAAAACAGATGGTTTGTCGTTCTTGATGTAAACATAACCTTTATTGGTGTTATGAAAAATCGTGTTTTCTGGGAAATTGCACTTAAAAATAACAGTGATCAGTCATTAGATAAAAGTTGTCTGATGGAACAAACACATGTGATTTTTTAAATAATGCGAATATAAATCGTCCAAACTTTTAAAATGAGAGAATCGCTGTAAAAGTGGTCTACAAATGTGTATGAACGTTCAACACATTCGTGTCTGTGGTGTCAACACCTTTGTTCGATAACCGAATTGATGCCCTTATTCAAGAAAGTCGGCGAGTTAAATTGGTTAAAATAGCTGTATTGTAATGTACTCTTCGTTGCCCTATATAAACTGGCAAAGAGGAAAAATGCTCTCTTTGGATTATGCCCGGTTTACACGATGCGTAGTAGCCTACTTGTCATTAGTACTTGTCGCTAAATACCACACGTGTGAACAGTAGTGATTAGTGCTTAGTAAAACGGGGAGTGCGAGTGGATTGAAACCTGTTCTATTTACTTAGTTCGAGTGACAAGTACTAATGACAAGTACTACGCATCGTGTATTTTATTTTTTATATTTTTTTTGTAGGCGAGAAACCTGGGTGGTTATCATCGCCTAAACACTACGCATCGTGTAAACCGGGCATTACATACAAGCACACAAACGCTAGGCTTCATATCCGTCGGGAACTGAATAAAAGTTATCAGAAAGATGGAAATGCATTTTGGAAGCGCCAAAGCAAGTGGAAAGCAGACAAATGTAAGGAAAAAGTTAAAACATGTTAAAAAGTCATGCTAACTGTACGTCCAATTTTCTTTTGAATTTTCAGAAGTCTGGATACTATGAATGAGGAGTACTATAGGAAGAATTGATTGGAAGCAAAAGAAAAAGCAGCAATTATCACCAAGAAATGAGGTTTCACTAGAAAGGGAGTGTTTTTTCGTCAAGACAGCCCACGTTCTCATAAAAAAAAACGACTCACTTGAAAATATTCAAAGGTTATGCTGGGAAGTTTGATCTCAGTGTCCTAATAGTCTTTATTTGGCCACATCAGATTTGTTTGTACCAATGAAAGATCTAGCTTCGACAAGGCAATTAGGTTTTTGCTGAGGGAATAAATAAGCTGGTACATCTATTTTGACAATTGTATCAATAGGTGAACAAGTGTAATTGGAGATAATGTTAAAAAGTAGTAGATCTTCGTTGCTTAAAGTCGTAAACAGTTTATATAAAAGTAAATGACACATCTGTTAATATTTTAATAGTCACCTTTTGCATGATTTTATTCCCAGTTATATAATTAAACTCGTTATTTTTGTATATACATACAGGACATAAATCTTAAATATATTTTAACATTACACAGCTTTAGGCCTTTATTTAGTAATTCACGACGGGTACTTTCTGAAGCTGATGACGGATGGTAACTAACAAAATATACATTTTTAAATCTCCTAGATGATCTACTAAATGATCACAAAACGCCCATGGAGTTTCAAAAAAGACTCATTAGTTTTAAATTTCTGGGTGTGTTAAAATAACTAGTTGGTATAGTGGCGATTAAATTTGGTTTAAATTTACTTAATTCCGTAAATATAAAAATTATGGTAATTGTACTGAATGTATAGTACATGTAAATAAATATTAGTAAAAGATAATTATTTAGCCTATTTAACTATTTAGTTAACTATGATTTGGAAGGTTAATATCAAATTTAAACTTTATAAAAATATTATACATTTATCTCAAACAGTATAAGTTACTTATGATGTTATTGCTGTATTAATATATTGGATATGTTTTCCATAATACTAGTGTTAAATAAGCTTCTTGATTATACGTAAAACTTAAAAAAAAACAGGTAAATATATAGTTTTTTATTTTAAAAGCGCTTAATGGAATTATAATATTGTGTATACAAATAATGAATCCCTTTTAAATAAAATTTAAAACATCAGATTTTAACATGAACCATAAATACATTTTGGGACAACAAATTACAATAATAATGTTGGAAGTTATTTTGTTACTAATGTTCTCACTTTGATCTCTTGAGACTGATGAAGAGCAGAGAGTAACATAACACGCTAAAAGGCAAAACCAGTAGCTAGATTCGAACCGATGACGTCTTGAAGAACGGCATATTGAAACCCTCATGTCATCGGAGCCATATCCTGAGGTTAATGCAATTTGATATTAACGCATCTTTAAAACCATTTGAAACGTCATTGTTTGGGCTATACAATTATCTAACCGTCAAGATTTCCTGAACTGTGCAGATTGAAAATATTGATAATTCCGTGACATCATTAAACCAGTAATCTATTATTAAAGCGATTGTGGAGTAAATGTATTTCAATATTCTCAGTAAGCCTATTTCAATCGATAGAGAAAATAGTGAATCGTTTCATAAGCAATCGTGTTCTCACTGCCAACATAGGTAACGTTCAATTAATTCAAAAAAGTCACGAATAGCGTTATGTGGAACACTTAGCCCTAGTTTTATATAATCTTCAATAGACGCGAGGTTACATCACTGGCAGGATGTGCCAACTCGCTCGACTGTGTCTGCAATAGGAAGGAATCTTTTAGCTTTATATAGCCCAGTTTTACTAAAGTTGTGCTAGTGCATGCTATATAATGAATTAACTATTACTGTATACTCAATGTAAAAAAATAAAAAAAATATGGCATATGAAATACTTTTCGATAGTTAGGTTCACATCCTTTCTATCCATCGTCGTATTCATTGAACTGTCCTTAGTATACATCGACAGATAAGGGAGACCAATCTCCTTGTCGTAAAATCACTACTATAGCCGTCTATTCTTTCCTTAATCGTTCCTTCAGTGCTATTTCCTGGACCAGTTTCTGATCATAGTTTAAATAGTTTGCTCTGAAATTTAGACGGATGGTTCAGGAACCGCAAAGAGTGAAGATGATCAAGTTCACTCCTTGATAGTTCGTTCACTACTTCGTTACGTTTGATTCCACAGAGTTCCGGACTCCATATCAGCAAGTGTCTTCAGAGGCTTCTTTGTACTGTAAACTATAATGCCTTATTTCGTTGTTGGAATAACTACACTCCCATACAGGCGGAGTTGTAGATCATTTTTAACATACGCAATTCTAATTCGTAAAATTTTAAAATTTTCCTAAAATGTTTATAAAACCACTAGGCCTACTATCAAAATTGTTGGTATGTCATACTCAAATTAATAGCCTAACTACTTAAATAATACATACAAAGGTATGCATTTTTAAATAGTTTTTTTTTTAGTCTTATATTTTGTTAATCCATCTTCAGCAATATTTAGGCTATTATATACGCTATATGTTTTCGTTTTATTTTTTGCAGTTGTCTTTTTTATTTTAGTTGTCTTTTAATCTTTTACTCTTTGCTTTGGAAGGGATTATTTGACATTTAGTTTTTAGTGGAAAATTATTAAGTCGAACAATTCTACTTTACTTAATTGCTTTGTGTATATAATGCAACTTGTAAACGATATTTTAGTTCACGCTTATAAATGCAGATTAAAATTAATTAAATAAAACATTTTAATGCCTTCCACAAAAGTGCAAATATTTAATTTACCTTCAAGGGTATATTTAATGAAATCCTATAGTGTTTACTATGTTATAAATCCAGATGATATAGAGTTTTATCCTTGTCCAACAAAACTGTGATGCTTAGATTTCAATATGTAAATATGAACTGGATGGCTAAAATGCTTTCTCCAAGCAAACTTACAAATAATTGAGGTAGTCGTGTTTTTAAGCTCTCGTAGTCGCGACTGACATTAATTAGAGGAAATCAAGATTAGGCGAGTGGTTAACAGACTGGAAACTGGTTATGAAAAGTAGCAGTCGTGGCGATTCCAGTTGATAACAGAGATAATGAATGCGTAACTTAAGGGAAACAAAAACCACCGCATAGAATAATGACCTTTTTCATTCTTTGTAATATGCTTAGTTAGTTGCATTATCAGATAAGTGAGAGTGTCCTGGGTACTGTATGATTATACTGATATGTTAATTAATGGCGTAACGAGTGTTTGTAAAACTGTGCGAATTGTTCATACGGGTAATTAATGCATTATCTAACGTTGCGTTTACCGAATGGAAAATACATCTTGCAATTTTGTTATCAATTGTTGACTGTACAGTGTCAGCTACTAATGTTGCTTCAGAGCACTACATGCACTAAATTGTCTCTAATAAAAGTAACCTTTGTTTTCCCTACATATCTGAGGACTACTATTCTAAACCAGGACGAACATATTGCATACCTTCAAAGTTTTTATATAGTGCGTAATTTTGTTTTGTTTTAATATTAAGCTTAAACTTTATACGTTTTGGAGTAATTTATATTGAAAATTAAAGTGAAAGCACAGTATAGTTTTTAAATTGACTGATCAAGGTTTATTTAAATATTTACTGTAGTAAAAAGTCAGATAGGCTATTTAGTGTTCTATACTAAATGGTAATTTCATCTTTGCTCCATTGGTAATTCGTTAACTATTTATTTGACGAAAAACCTTGTAAATGTTATCTTCTTGTATTTCACATGATTTAAAAATCTTGTTTTTGAAACTTTCATAACAGTCCGCTTTAATATTACCCATTGGCTTGGGTTTTGTAGGGGCTAAAAGGTTTCAAAGATTTTACGTTTGATGCTATTTTGTGAGGTATTTGCGAATGATTGTGAGGTAATTGTAATTCCTGTTGATGAATCAAATTAAACATTTATTTAAGTCTAGAAAGTGTACATGTGTGATTAAAAATGAAATAAATCATTTGTGGATCAAATATACTGTAATTTTACTTTAGGCTTAAAAGTAGAATCATATCCTTATCATCAGCTACAAGTTGTTTTGTTTGGATAGTAATAACATTTATTAATTTCTCTCTTTAATACTATATAAAATTTTATCAAGATTTTGTTTTTCAAAATTTCAGTATTAAAATCACTTAAATTATATATATTTTGTTATGTATGAACACACAATCTGGTTAAAATCGGCCAATTCATTTTCCCTCTTTCTTGACCCAATTTGTACCAAAATTGGCACTTGCTGTAGAACTGTATGATTGATCCTAATTCAAACAAGTCGTATACAATAATTATTGCTACTAGGCTAAAATAAATAAAAAACATCGATTCGAAAATATTTTGTTGACCTTACAACCAAAGGTGTGCCATCTCCTACACTGGATTCCACGTTCACCGTGCAGTATAGAGCGACCATAACCCATGTAATCTATACGACAGTCTTAGCTGTACCAGCCGACAAAAAAAACATCAACTCCCATGCAACGCTCGGTCAGTTTACCCAACCCGCGTGACAATATACGTGATGTTCCCTGTAATGGTAGTAGCATGTATATTTTCCCGTAAAACCTGTACTGCACGGAGAACGTGGATTCGAGTGTAGACCACCTTATTCACCATTTTATTCTTAGTAGCCTATACCCCATACCTAATTGAAACCTGAACTGATTAAACTGTCAAAATAATCTTCGCAAAGATTTTCTTGTCTTTAAATTGGCAAGCTTTTCCTTTCATACATTCGAAAGAAAGAACCAATTCGACAATGTAACATTGAAAGCAGTTTACAAATTAAAATGAATGCGACCAATGATTTAAGAAGGATTGAAAGAAACTTCAACTTCTTAAAACTAGACAATATAAATGGGGTTCACGAGGATTCGAACCGGGATCCTTGAATTGTATAGTCACATGACGGATTCGAAGTATTTTTGTTTCGTTGCCGAAATTTAGCAACACATTTGAAAACACCTTTATATATTTAGTCTCTCCGCCCTTGCATTGTTAGTTAACAAAGTATCACTTACTAGACGACTCGGCGCGGTGAATGAATATTAAACCTGATAAGACATATTCGGTAAATTTAAATGTAAGTCAAATGTTACAGATGTTAACGATAGCAGTATATGTGTTGTGACATGCTACCAGTTGTTGCTATGATTATGCAAGATGACATCCTTACCATTGTCTAATTGTCTGTTATTAACTCGAGCAGCCATGCTTTAGTTTAACCTACTACTTGAGGGCTTCTCGACATTGTGTCATTTGCAAAGTCGGACGTGTCAAGTATGTCGGCAATAAACCGACCCGTCGATTGTTATCTATGACCGTCTCGTCATCTTTATGCCTCTGAACCCTTGACATCTCTCGCTTCTGCATATACGCACAATAACGTCAAGAATGCATCTACTAAATTTTATGCAAATGTATCGTCTGTCGTGGAACAGTTGTTTTTCTACAGATTTGGATAAAATGTTGAAGATATTTGTTTAAAAATAGGGTTATATATATTCTCTAGTTATCATTTTATTTATTTACTTGATGCATACAAACAAATTTTGAAATTTAATTAATGTCATACGCTATTTCCAAAATAATCAAACTTAAATTAATGCTACCTTAAAATCACTATACAAGAACGAAATTGCATTTAGCTTTAAGGGTGTGCAGAAACACTCGATTAAATACTCGAACTCAGAGACCGGAGTCCACCTTGAGAAGGCTGGCAGTATGTTATTGCCTTAGTAAATACTGGAATGGGACTAGAATATCGCTTGTAAGCACTTGTGTTTATAATGTCTTATTTTTATTTACCACACAACACAATAAAAGTCGGTTCGATGTGTTTCTCTTTACAAATAATTTAACTGAAAATCATGTTTTTCGTCAATTATAAAGATGTTTACAAAAAAAATCTTAAACATAAGAATTCTAATTAATTTACCATTTCTGTCATCTACGAATTAGAGTATAGATGTTCATGAACTACTTTCCGCCATTTACAACAGCTTATCTTTCAAATTCGATGAAAGGTTCGTAAACTGTAGATAGCTCTATGAAACTGTACATCCTGGTATTGCACACTCCTAAATAAATAAAAATAAAATACAATTCTACAAATTTAGCTTTCATCGAGCATGTAATGGAAAATTTGGACTCATTAAGGTTCCTTGCCTGTGTTGAGGCTGCCTTCATGAACAAATGTATAACGGTCATAGATAATAATTATCGGTCACACACAACAAATAACGAATTCAGTATACAAATATTTCGGAAAAAAAAAACACCTATTGTAATTTATAACGGTATATAGCACTTTGTAAAGGGGTTTTCATTCGTGGAAGAAAATGCACCATTTCTTGGATTACTTTAAAATGGTTAGTGTTGTAGTACCACGCAGTGCAGGTCTTACGGGAGAATAGTCATGCTACTACCATTACTGGGAACATCACGTTTATTGTCATGCGGGTTGCGTCAACTGTCCGAGCGTTGCGTGGGAGTTAATTTTTTTTACGATTAGTATCACTGAGGCTACCGTTTGGATAACATGGCTTATGGGCGCTCCGTATTGCACGGTGAACAGGGTGCACGGTTGGAGCAGAGCAGGTTCAAGTCTAGTCAAGTTAGACACTGGGCGACACCGCGTCTTCGTTATTCAAACTGGCATATAGCAAAGACGTTAAGAAAAATCATATTTAATAACCAGATTTGTAGCAGTTACAGCAAAAGTTTACAGATTAGTAAATGTAGTTGAGCTGTGGGGAGGGAATTTACAAATTGGCCGTCAAGATCGCTCCAGATCTAACCGTTAATGACTTCCTTTTGTTGGGCTACTTAAAACAATGATTTTTCCCACGCCATTTATATAGATGAAATTATTACACGTGAAATACTTAAAATACGACGTCACTTTATCATAGGACGACCCCATCAAACAAATTGATTCCAATTTGAATAGAGATAATGAGTTTTTTTATATCTTAGTGTTAATTATTACTAATATTAGTAAAATTTCAGATGTAATGATAATGTACTTAATAATAATAAATCGATACTCTATAACAGCCACAAAATAGTGTTTTATTTGTAACGTCCAACATTTTGTTTGTATAAAAGATATTTACTTGGTCAATCTTTGGTATACTTTCAGACATATATACAATGTTTGTGAAAAATGTTCAACAAAATCCCGTGAAGGGTTTCTCAACTCAAATATATTTATTAAGCAGGGTATGATAAGCAACTCTCAGATAGACAGCAAACACAGGAAACGAAGTTTTTCTATATTATAATCCACAAAACTGATAATACAGGAACAACCTACTTGAATCATTTATTGCTAGATAAATAATGATTTACAATAATAAATAATGATTGATTGTGATTCAATTTTTAAAGTTAACTTCATTAACTTCAAAATTCCCACGAAATGGAATAGGATAAAATGGTTTCAAACAGTTTTTGTCGCCGATTTGGTCGAGTACTCCCAGATGGCATACAAACTTGACATTTATGGTGAAAGACAAATTTAGTTTTATGTATTAAGTATGTTCAGCCATATATGAACTTAAATTGTATGTTCAGGAAGGTAATGCCAGTAATTGATTTCTTGCTTGAAGGAAATGATAATTGTGATGTTGATGATGATAACATTTAAAACTATAAACCCAGTTTGAGTGTGGGGTTTGTTATAAAAAGGAAAAGCTTAATGAGCAAAGTGTGATGTTATGCTGTGGCTTATACTCTCCCTCTTTACTTGTTGCATTCCTTAGCTTTAGATTTGCATTTATCAACTCTGACTTTGAAGGTCAGCAACTTTCTAGTCTTTCTTGGCAACTTTACTACAAACTATCGTCATTCATACTATATTGTTGACTAGATAATTTGTTTATACTTTACTTTGCCTGTTCATCTCTTTTATTTCCTCATAATAGATGTTTTGATCTATTGAAATAATTAGTGTTAGTGTATTTATGTACTATACATATTCTCTTCGAATAACGTCTAAAACCATTTCAACGTCAATGTCATGTCGGCCACCACAGTACCTAACATCTAGTTAGAAATATTTATAAACAGAGCTACATTTTGTAATTGTAGATGTTATTAGGAGGGCGGTTTTATGAATCGTGTTTTAAAATCAAGCGCTATTGTGAGAAGTTTTGTTCTTTATTGTTTATATTATGGTTCATCCCATAAATCAAGATAGGTTCTCATTAAAGTAAAATGAAAGTATGTCATAACAAAGAGTTAACTCGAATCAGTGTTATTTGTGTTAAGGAAGAGCTCACATTTTCCAAAAATTATGAATAAACAAAATTAAAAACAATTTTAAGCGTTTCTTCATTTAAATAAATATACATTGAAGACTTTCTAATGTGTATCTTCATTGTGTTTGAATGATTAAATTTTAAAATGTGTATTATGTTAGTGTGTTCAATTATGTTAAATAATCTGTTATAGTAAGAAGAAAAAAAGCAGTGGTGTTAAGATACTGTATACATTTACAGAAGACCTAAAGCGTTTTAAAATTTTTGTGAAAATTTATGAAAATGTGTTGTAAAAACATAAAAATTTAAGTTGCAGGGAATTCAAATATTTCCCTCGGTTGGGCTTCTGGGGTTAAACCCCGTTAGTTTGGATTGTTATAGTTTGACTATTGTAGCTCGTGCATCACTGAAGATGGCGACTTTGTCGTTGAAACGCGTTTGAGTTAATAAACATACTAGTTGTGATATTTTGTGTTCAAAGTTTATTCCATCAAGTCTAAACTAAGTTAGCCTTCGAATGAAATTACAGTATACGTATTTATTACAATTATTTAATTGTCGTTTTATTTTAAACTATTGTAATTAGTAACTATTTATAGGAGTAAACCTACCTTTTAGTAGAAGTAAAAAAAAAAATTTAATGTTGCAAGTTGCAATTGTTACTTGAATTCATTTATAATTTTGGTTTTAAACATTGGAAATAAAGAAGAATTTGGCATTGTAAAGTTTAGTGCTAATTTCTTAAAAACTTGAGTTTTGTATTTTTTTTAAACTCTGTTTAATGTATTTGATTAGAACGATCAACACAATTACAAGGCTATGTGTAAAAGTCAAAGAAACCATCGGACGTAAATTATCCTGACAAGAAATGAGCGTTGGTAGCCATTATAAGAGGGGTTTGATTTAGTAAAAATTGATCGTGTTATACAGTAATGAACAAATTATTTGTTTAGCCCATATTTGTGTATTTCAATGTGAAGAACTCAACCTAAAAATTGTATTCGTATTTTGTTTAAATTTATAATATTTTTATTGGTACCATTTCGTCGATCGGATGTCTTTGGTAACACTATTTGAGTACTTTTAGTAAATTAAATTAATATTATCGGTTTAGTTTGATAAATATGTATATTTCGTTTATATAAATCAGAAAATTTAATTGAAATAAAAAAAAAATCAGAAAGGTTTTGAATTTCTAACATGAACCTTTTCATTCTATCAAAGTAGTTTTAACGCAAACGTATAGTTCAATAAAAACAAACAAGTTGTACTCAGGAAATTATTTTATTTGATACTGCTCGTGAGCAGATGTTCTGTTGTCTGTCAGTCGATTGTACTGTAATTAAGTTATAGAGAAACTGACAAATATCGTGTAATAGTTAAAATTTTCTCAACCATATTTATATAAACCAATTATGTTTGCAGTGATGGGAATGGTTTTTCCCTCCTTTATATCTTTGTGAGATGAATCCAATAGGTGGGAAAAGTCCGTGGAAAGTATGACTAAAGAGTTCACTGACTGCACGATCAGGATACGCTTTCACCTTTTTATAGGATAAGGAAGGGGGAGAGAAAGTTACTATGTCTTCTGATTTCCTTTCTTCTTTACCTTGACCATCAAATTTATAAATTGTTTGATACAAAATGATTGTTATCAATTGACTGCTCAACATATTTGTTTACATGGTTGCAAAAGCCATCCTGAAAGCTTACTAGTCGGACTTAGCTGTACTAATGAATATCAATTAAAATATTGTAATAGTAAATTGTATTTTTTTCTGATTTTAAATATTTAACAATATGATTTTCAAAGTTCTTTACCAAGATGACATTATTCTTATTTTTTGAACTATGTGTATTCAATATCCTTGATGTTTCCAAATATACATTATATGCTCCACTACAACTAAACTGTTCACTAAAATTGCCATTATTGTGACTGAGGTTTGGCACATGCATATCCTTCATAGTTTTTAAGTTATGGACCTGTACTCTGGAGAAATTCTTCAGAGCAAAATTTAAAAAGGGGTTTTAGAATTCAGAAAACTGTAAGATGTGAAAGAGGATTTATATCTTCGTATGCTTTAAATACGCCTACTTTAAAATCTTTTAATTCAAAGTGTATTTTTTGTCAGGATTATGTGTCGTAGATTCGGACAAATGTTGTGGGAACAGTGGATGGATGTAATTAATTATGATGTTTTCTGATTTTTTAATACAGTACACTTACCTCTTGGTATTAATAACTGTAACTTATTTACTTCAAATGTTGATTTTATGAATTTGCACAATGTGTTTTTGTTTGTTAAATTCCTTTTGTTGTTTTATTTTCTGGGCTGTATATGCAAAATGAAATGAAAGGTAATAAGAAAGGGTTATGCTATACTTACAAATTGTATTGATGCATTAATGTTATAAAACGATTTATATTTGTATCTTCTGTATGTTTCAGGTAAGATTTCATATTTCACAAGACATTGCCAAGCTATCTACTGTAAGTATGTCTGTAATACTATTGTAAGACCTTCCTACTCCTCTTCCGACTGATTTGCTGAATCTATTTCTCATGTTATTATCAGCATTGTAGATAAAATAAACACGCAAATCCTATCATATTAATACTGCCATAGCCTACCATATTTTAAACATAAAACTGCGTTTCTCTCATTACCTGTGATTCATTTTTTTTAATACGTGGAATAATTTGAATTCAAATAATTACTTATATTAACATTTATTGTTAAATAAATGTTGACTCTATTTGAGAAAACCTAATAACATTTTTAATAGTTCCTAATAATCTAATTGAACACATCGTGAGATAATATCTTTACACTAGCCATAGAACCAAATGATTATGGATGGATTAATATATATACAAGGTGTTCGGAAAGTCTTGAAGCGGTTTAATATTACGTATATTAGGAAAATTTAAAAGTAGATGTGATTGAGGAACCTACTCTATGTAAAAATACTATTTTATTAAGATTTAAAAAAAAAATATCTGCCGTCTTGGATCCGCCATTTTGAATGTAACTTTGTTTTTTTAAATGGGAAGGTGGTCATGTGTACATCATTTCGATGTAGATTTTCAAGAGATAACCAACGGTGAAATTTGCACATCCATATCTTTAACCGATTAAAAATGGCGGCCAAAAAACAACGAAATCGTATTTTCTGATTTTGCCCCATTTTACTTTACTATTTTTTTTTTATATTTATTATTATTCTTATATATAGAATTAAATAAGCTTTTAAACGATATGCCACACAACGATATTTGGGAGTATTTCAAATTTTTGAGTTACCGCCATTTTGATTTTTTCAAAATCGATTTTGAGTGGATCAACCAAATACCATAATTCTATAGTAATTTAAAGATCTGTGTTATAGGTATCAATTAAAAAAAAAAACGTAATAGCATAACTCTTGTATTATAAAATAGTTTAGAGAAATACTACAATTTACTGGCATTGATTTAGTACAGTTTTATAGTAGTTTACTGCTTTTATCGTATGCGTTATGCTAGGAATTACTTTTGTTGTTATTACCTTAGTGTTTCTTGTATTATAAAATAGTTTATGTTTTGAATCAAATACTATTTAACCACGAGTGATAGTGGGACAATGCTTGCTTCCAAACACGTAATCATAGTTATTTAAATCTGAGAACCATGATGTATATTTCCAGTATGATTTTGCGAAAGTTTTTAACAAGTTTGTAAGTTGTTTTTAATTTGTATTAACTCGTTAAGTTCCTTCTTATTTCGTTATTAACTGTTTATAAACTTCTTCTGTTTCTCTAAGAAATAAAATCTTTAAATTAAAAGATTTCTGAAAAATGTGTCAACCTAACCTTTTATATTAATCTCATTCTCAATACAAACGATATTTTAATCATGAAATCAAACTACTTATTTTGAGACAAGTAGGTTAAAAAGAATTAATAAAGTGGGGTCAATTGCTTGGAAAAACTGAATGAGCTGAAACAATAAATACGAAGTTGATTTTAATTCTTGAAACATGTGATACGGATATTTTTGTTTTTAATTAAATAATAGTTAATTTGATTCGGCGCATGTATTTGTACATCAGAAGCAGATAACGATTCGTAGCTCGATACAATTTCAGAATTCTCCAGTTTTGGCAGATAATAATAAGTTTTTGTAAT
Source organism: Philaenus spumarius (assembly GCA_018207615.1). Taxonomy (NCBI): domain Eukaryota; kingdom Metazoa; phylum Arthropoda; class Insecta; order Hemiptera; family Aphrophoridae; genus Philaenus; species Philaenus spumarius. The sequence goes on from JAGFPH010000504.1 coordinate 268,805, forward strand.
AATGTACTTATAAGGTACCTTTATAACCAGAGAGAAATTGTAAATTAGGTAACACACAAAGCTTATACGTTTGGACTGTTAAGTGTCGGTTATAGAAACTAGTTTTGTATAAATTTTCTATAATGTCAGTCTACTGCGACCGCGCGAGTGCAGTTGTCGGTTGTCTATTTAATGACGGTTGATTCCTAGTTACCGCATTATCAATGAAATCTAGTCGTACTACTTTCTCTCACGAATGTTCTTCGGTCTCAAAGTGATGCGACGCGACGTGACGTGATGCGACTAGACGCGATATCCAAACACATAGAGGGCGATGCGACGCGAAGCGACTTGGAACTACAACTACAACTACAAGATATCTCTTACAATTCGAATTATTTGAATAGACCCGTTTATATCTATTCATAGACCAAAGTTCAATCTTTTGTTTGGTGTAAAGCAAACCATACTTACTCTAACGGTTTTGTTTTTACAGTGCTGAGAAATACTGACAAGTAGGAAATTCAAAACTCGATTTTCTAACGCTCCCGAGGAAGTAGCACTTCTAACGGGTTTTCACACAAAACGTCATATTTTTGGGCAAATGATATATTAATAAATTACTATTCAAACTAGGCCTAGTTTTGTTAGAAATCTTGTAGTAGGAACATAAAAACTTTTGTTTTCAAAATAAGAAATTTGAAATTGATAATTATTTGTATACAGTTCTTTTAAGAACTAAATTATGAAACTTTCGTACATTTTTTTGAAAAAAATACAAAAAATGTTTACTACTTTTTATGTAGGCCTAAAGTTGAACTTTTATCTTTCGTAACTGAACATTTTGTGTTTCTTGAGCTAATAACTTTGTAAATTTCACATCTATAATTTTTTTCTGGTATATATAAATTTTTCGAACCTGTACTAAAAAGCTATGGAACACTTTTGAATTGGGGTTCATTTACTATTTTTGGAGAATTTTTGAAAAAATGCTTGCAAACGCCAAAAAATCAATTTTTGTTAAGAAACATTAACTTACTTGTACTGGATAGAGCAGCAGCTACTTCAGTGCACATCTTGCCTACCACTCCTCTGTTCCTGTGATTTATATGTTTCGATTCCCAAATCGGGTTTCTTGAAAACACCTCATTAATTAATTACTCACCATCCATCTCGGCTACTGAACACACACTGCTATCGTGCTATCGCTTCTAATCGCTTGAAAAAAACAAACTGTTTTGTTTCATAGGTTGTCGCGCCTCTTCGCGTCGCGTCGCGTCGCGTCGCGCCCTGTGTGTTTTATACCATATGTTAATAAGTGTTTGATAGTATCGCGTCGCATCGCATCGCTGCCTGTGTATTTGTACCCTAACTTATGTATATGTTTGTAATACGTGAACATGAAAAGGGTTGTAAATACAAAATAATTGCTCAATAGGGTTATTTATAATCGTACTAATACACACATATTTTAAATTTGATTCTCTACAGATTCAGTTTATCAATTATTACCATTTATGTGTCGTTTGAAAACTCGTTTTGAGTAGATTTGCACAAATTTGTAAAATAGGTAAAAAGTAAAAACAATGTTCAAATGATGAAAATCGAACATATATTTAAAAACAAACTTATAAGAGTCGACAGTTAAAGATCGAACATTTTCTTTTCGAAATTTATATTTATTTGTACTAATTAATTGTGTTAGAAGCTGCGATGATGGGTTTAGAAACATTGTGTTTTGTTATTAATTTTACCCCTTTTCTATTAACGTTAGCAAACATTTCTTATGACCGAAAATGTTCAGCGGGTAAATTCATTCCCGTTGCTATTTTTTACTGCAGACATTTTTTTTGTAATGACATATTTTTTATTTTAACAATTTTTATGCATAAGGATTTTTTATCGTTGTTTAAGAATTTGATATCAAAAGATTATCAAAATGTCGGATGTGACGTTTTTGGAAATTAATATTTTAAGCAAAACTTTTTGTATTCAGGTAATTGTGACAACTTAAATTTTAGAAACTAAGACGTTTATTTGAAAAAAATTGCGCTAAAAACGTTTAATTTTTAGCGGTTTGCACGAATATCTTATTTTTACTATAAGCCTAAATTTGTTAGATATTTTGGGACTTTGAGTTTTCGTCAGAATCTTGAGGCTATATCTTTTAGATTTATAAATAATACATAAGCGTTACTGTGCACAGCCTTCAAGTAATTGTACTTACCATTTCAAATTATGTACTCGTAGTTTATGTATAATTTATATGACCTTATATGAATAATAAAAGCAATTTGTTTTTCACAATAATTGTTTCCCTACACATTTTTAGTAAATGAAAACAATCACCTGGCCTACATATTTATTTATATTTTAACTTTGTATACTAAATCATAAATTATTAATTGAGATAAAATAAATAATGTAGAAACTTGATATATTATTTGGATATTATACAAAATACAACCACGATCATTTGCTTATAAGTAATTCAAAGGGTGCTAATTATATGTCATTTTATTTTAAAGTTTAACTAATAATATTTGATCGTTTTAATTTGCTTTAAAATATTGCGATTTTCCTAAATGCCGTTTAATCATAGATTGTCTCAAAATTAAGGCATATGTTAAAACTTTCCAAAAGCATGACGTCGTTCACATTAGCTACGAATAGGATTGTTGAATGGAAATTGGCAGCTATACATGTTTGTTGGTGGCTACTCCGAAGCACGTTAGCCTAATTTGCTTGACTTTAGCAGAATCTCAGCCATAGAAAAACAACTTACAAAAAATATTTTATAATAATGGGTTGCTTCGATACTAAGAGGAAGAAAAGTTTTTGTGGCAAGTCTCATTCTACGAACCGCAATGTTTGCAAGACCATCAAACTAGGCTGTCGAAAAAACTACAATAGGCCTACTTGCATCGTTATCTATAGATCTAACTCGCTAGTTCCCGTTTGAACAAAGTATTTTATTCCCTATGTGCTAACGCCCAGACTAATTATATTAGTTTTGAAATCCATTATTACTGAATTAATGATCACAATTAAATTTACAATAGCTATGCGGGTATTGTACACGGCAAGACTAGACCACGCCTTTCCAACTAGTTAGATGCCACATTAGTACATAAAGGTTGTTAATTATTGCTGCTATTCTACCTAATCATTTGTCGTAATCATTTATGGTTATATCATATTACTATTAATTTAATGGCAGTATTAATTGCACGCATTTACCTGTTCACTTAATGTCCTTAGTGTCAAAAGTCAATAATAAAAAAAAAAAAAAATATATATATATATATATATATATATATATATATATATATATATATTAGAGCTTATGTTTTTAAAATAAATACCCCGAATAATTTTCTAAATGGTTTCTTAACATACATCGTTGGCTGTGGTTAGGATTCCACGTAAAACTGTAGGTCCCGTCTTCATTAGCCTTAAGTGCAAAACAGCAGGACGTTAAATAGAAAAAAAAATTTAAAAATTAAAAATAAATATAAATTGCGAAAAAAATTGTTTTAAAAATAAACAAGATCAAGTTTTGTTGATATTTAGAACTAGCGGTTGAGTGGCTCAATAGATAATTAAATTGATTACAGCTTTTAATGTACTTCAATCTTATCTCATCTTTTTTGAAATGTCACAATCTCTGTATACATTTTGTTTGCCTATCCGTTTTAAAACAGTTTTGATTTCTAAATAATCTTCTTTTGTTTTAACCTTGGTTGATTTTTACATTTTTGGTTCCTTACAGTGATCAGAAAGGGTGATATTTTCAGTCACTGTCTCTACCGGTACTAATTTTAAAATTGATTTATATGTGAATATAAAATTGATGTATTAATAACGTCTACTGACATTGTGGCATTTTCTCTCTATTTTTGTAAGGTTTTAAATCTTTATTATTTGTTTTTAAACCAAGAACTCTAGTCAAGGATACGAAGTGCAACTGCTGGAAACACTCCCCTGTAACAAGGGATGTATAGTGTGATAACTTAAAGCTTACCACATGCCCTTGATTTACTTAAGGAATGTACTATTGACTAAGCATATTATGTCATAACGATAACAATTATACTTAATATTCGCCAACTTACGCTTGTTCATTAATGTGACTATAATTGGAGGTTGCAATGTATAGGACAAGCGAGCAATTAACATTACTTATTGCTTTAACAATTCACTTTACAAGTTCATGGTTGTCTGGATCATCAAGCCTTGTAGGTCATCTCCTGCTTGTCCTTTGATATTATTTGTTAACATGTTACAAATATGTATATGCTTCAAAATTGTGTAAGACCTTTTAAAATAAGCTAAACGTTTTGAATTTAAATTATCACTTTGTGAAACATTTAGAATCAATTAGGGACAGTTGAGCAGAGATAATTAGCCCAACTGCTGTAAATGTTTGGGTTTGGTTAATAAAGTATGGATAGTTCAACAAATTTAGTAGAAATGTTTGAATTTTCATTAAAACCGACAACAATTCGAATACACTGTAGATAATGGTTGTTAGTAATTGTTAACCTCACATTTTTCTTTTCAATATAGTCTCTTAATACAATTGGGTGAATTGGAGTGGCCGTAAGCGCAACCTCTGCTACAGTTTTTCATCACTGGTTGAGAAGTTTTGAACCTAGTTTCTGGTTTTCGATTGTCCTGCGCTATCCGCTGCTCCCCCGTCTTCGTTAGTCTAAGGCCGACCACACACTGCAATAGTCGAGGCGAGGCAAGGCATTTTGACTAAAGGCGTCTTGAGTGACTGAGAAAGCATAGGCACTTAGGCCGGCCACACACTGCAGCAGTCAAAGCGAGGCAAGGCGACGTAAGAAAAATCGCTCGACTTGCCTTGTCGCAAAGCGAACACACACAGCAGAAGGCGAGGAAAGTCAAGGCACCAAAGTTTTGGCGCGGTTTCACAATCCAGTACAGAACGTACAGAGTGGTGGAAGTCACGTGACTTCGCGCATGCGCGGAACACTGACTAAATGACTTTCGACGAAACATAATTTTTGACTGCTTCGCCTTTTGACTAAATGCGCCTTTCCGCCTCGCCTCGTCTCTTGCAGTGTATGCGCCTCCGTAAGCGCCTATGCTTTCTCTGTCGCCCAAGACGCCTTTAGTCAAAATGCCTCGACTGTTGCAGTGTGTGGCCGGCCTACTTGCACAAAGTCAGAACATTAAGAAAAATATAAGTAATACTACTATATTGAAATTAGCGTTTCAATTCGATTCTCAAAGGATACTTAATACTTTTGTATTGTTTATTTAATATTGGTTATGATAATTTCCCGACTTTTCAGATCCTCTTTCTAAAGTGTAATATTTTCGTTTCGTCACCCTTCAAATGTATATTTTCCATTTTCATAATTTATATTGTTTGCAAGATTTCATAGCTCATTTATACAAATAAATTAGTACGATATAAACATTGCTACGCATAGATAATATTTCCTGAAGTGAATGTAGCCTACACCGGAGAAGCCTTTACCTCTGGGTACAGATTTCACTTTGCACCAAGGCGACTTAACATGTGTAATTATTATTGATTGGTTGTGTAACCACAGATACACTTCCAAAAGTAGACCGCGGTGCTTCAGTCTACGCTGGTGTTAACTGACGCATAACAGAACCGGTCGACGGCTGATGGATCAGTAGGTGTTGGAGTATTTTGGAAAGTTGATATTCTACTTTCTGTTGTATTTGTTTAACAGTGGTTATATTCTTGTCATTTTAGACACCAACAAAACGATTCTCCCTACTTGATTACTTCTTTATTTTATCTTTCATTTGTTTCCTTATTTGTTATAGTAATGTAAAATTGTATGTTTAAAATTGCGTGTGAACACTGAGCAGTTAATGTCTATGTATTCTATATAAATCTAAAAAAAATATGACTTTCAGGGAAACATACTATAAAGGTTACAAATAATTCGAAAAAGAAAATACAGCTGTTTTATCCTTAACACCTTTATACTGGAATGCAGACTGTTTCTTAGTGACATTTTCTTCGAAAATAAGTATTAATAATTAATGAAATAATTATTTTATTTGTATCTCTAATTTTGAGGTTAAGTTTTGGGTACATTTTGAACTGATACATAAAATATAACGCTGGAAAATCTTGGTCTAGGGTTAATATTTCAAATCGGACTAAGGTGGTAAAAATAGGAAAGGGTTTCTTGAAAAATAAAACATCGTTATAATTCAAAATTCATAACTCTCAAAGTAGGCATAGTATTAAAGCCGTTCAAAGTTGTTGTAAACCTTCTAGGCATTATCTAAAATTTTTGCATGTAAACATTATTTACACCACCAACCCTTATTGCTAAAGGCGACCAAGATGAGGTCGCAGAATCAAAAATGCATAAGGCCTACTCTCCTAGTAGACAACAACATCGAGCACATTAAAAATTATTATAAATCTTCTAAATATTACTAAAATATCTTGTCTGATAACTGCAACCCCTAGGACTGGGCAACGGGGGTTGGGAGAAATAGAAAATTTTATGGATTTTCATCTAATAACGTGAAACGTTTTAAAATAAACATCTGTCTGCCCCAAATTTCGTAAAAAGGTAAACTTTGTAAGTGAGATTTGATTCCAATGTTATTTGTTTGACCAATAGGTAGTTATAAATGTAATTCTAAAAGTCTGAAACGATTTCTGTGTAAAATGCGTTGTGAATAATGTATGCTAAAGAGATTGCGTGGCCTTCGAGAAAACAATGACTCGTTTATCTCTTACTTAGGCCTCTGAACCCTTCCCCAATCAATAAGTCAACATAACTATACAAATATTGTATTCAATGTGACTGATACCTTGTCAAATATTGTACAATTTATTCATCATTTTAATCTGTATATTTAAATTGTTTGCATGCAAACATTAATTTTGTTTATGCAGAACGTAAGCATATAACTATTATTGATGCTTTTCATACTATATTTTCAAAATATTAATATAATATATACTGTGCTGAGAAATTTTCATGATCATCTGGTACAATGTTAAGTTTAGTCAAAGAAATGTGTTAATCTATACTAATATTATAAAGAGGTAAACTTGGTTTGTTCAACATTTGTAAATTTAGTCGGAAAAAATCTTAGGGTAGGCCTAGACTGAGGATCCAACACATGTATTTACATTTATTACCGTAGCAACCAATTGAATAAAATAACAGATAAAACAGCTGTTTGTTTCAATATTTCCATTGACAGCTGATTTAAAACTTTGAAGTAATTATTTGTATTTCTAACTTTTAGGTTAGGTTTTTATTAAAGTGTAGACCTGATTAAAGTGTTGCTGGTTCTTTTAACCATATTATAACTGCTGTAATAAAATATACGGGATAATTTGATTTAAACATTTAACATTATTTAGCATCTCAGCTTTGGGGTTATTATTAATCCTACATTTTTATTATAAAGAAAACATAACATGATTATGTGTATAGAAGGTTCGAACGGAATGTGCGTGCTGGGCACGCAGGGGTTTCCCTTAGTATTATATATAAATACTATTTCTATTTTTGATGCAATACTTGTTTTGTTAAAATCACTGTAGTGCCGTTTCGCCGATAGCTGTCAGCTTCATCAGGTGCAGGACTTAATGCTTCAACGCAACAATGGACACATACCATGAAACAACACTATGCCCACTGTACAAATATCCAAATTAGCTGTTCGTTAGTTGGTTTGTTAAAATTAACCGGGTTTAGACTCATGGTTGTACGCGTTCTTTCAATTGAAGACTCGAGTCGTGCACCTCATGGAGCCGACAATGTTTGGCGAAACAGCGCTGTAGTGGTTCCTGCAAAACAAGAACTGCATGATAGTAGAAAATTTATTTATATATATCAGCAATTTTAGAAAATATATACATTTTATAAAGATGAAAGCACATTAATATTTTTTTAAATATTTACTGGCTACTAACTAGGCTTGCTGATTCAATAGTATTTTTGTGATTATTAAGATTTTGGTTTCCAAAGAAGATATTTGTGTGCCCCTATCAACGTCTAGAAAAAATTGCGTAGACATTGTTTTGCTTCGTATAATACTATATTTAACTTCTCCGGGTGTCAATCAATCTACACAACCCAAGTTTAAATCTTAAGAAAACTAATTTAATTAAATGTACATACTGTTTATATAATTGAATCTATATTTTATAAATACGTAGTTCTTTGAACTAGACTTCCAACATGGAGTAGAGACACCAACATCAAGTAATGCGTTTGGCACACTCTGATATCTATAAGTAGCCCTCCTAAAGTGCAGCCAACTGCACATTCCAGTAAGCTCTCCAAGTCAATTGATTACGTTTCAAGTTTATCTGAATATTAACTATTTATATCTTAGAAACTAGAATAAACCAGAAGTTATAACATGACGATTTCAAAAGCTTAGCCTAATCAGTTTTTTGTTATTTAAATACGTGAACATATGTTTATAATTAATTGTCTTTCTTTTTCAATATATATATTATTTTTGTTTAGTTTTTCCACAAAATGACTTTATAATTTTTTTCTAAAAGAAAGATAAATTTGTATTTGACGAAACATGCACACGGTATAATTTGAACTGATGAGTACAAACAATAACGTGAACCTGAGCTCACACTGTCTTAAGTATTTATATTATATCAATCTAAAGAGTATGGCCTTAAGTTGATGGGAAAATACTAAAATTTGTAAATGTAGACCTAAAATAGTAAAAAAAATAATATTCCTACATTAAAATTTTAGCTGATAAGAAGTTTTCATGTTGGTCCAATTAACAAATGTTTAATTTCACACCTCTAAAATGGTTAATATAAGCTACTATTCAGTAGCAGTTTCATTACGCCATTTTCATCATTTAAAATTATTTTAAATATAAGTTTTTGTTTCGTTTATTGCTAATGTAACTTCCGATTATTTTTAATACTCCTGTTACGTCATCAGAAATAGCATTAATCGTTAGTTTGATTAGATATTCAAGATTATTTATGTTCTTATTTGTGAAATTAACTTAATATTAATTGTACACCTTCATTAAAATGAAATAGTAAAACAAAATAGGGTGTAGTAATAAAATACAGCTTGAATGGAGGGAGGTAGGCGTGCGAAGCACTCACGCCATCCCTTCATTAGGAAAACAGTAATTAAAAGGATACAGGCAATCTACTTTTAAGAATGTTTTTTTATTTAGTAGGTTAAAAATTAGTTAAGTCATAATCGCCTGAACGCAACATACTGTGCTTCCAAACGTAACGTAAAAACCAAATCTGTAAAAATTTAGCTGACAAATAATAACAAAATAAAGTTACGCCAAAAAATAATAACAAGAGAAAAACGGTTTCAAATCCTAAAATTAAGTAACCAGGAAACTCGAATAGCACCATTAACTTAAAAATAAGGAATAAATAAATTTCAACAATAAACTTTGTATATAGCATTTAACATCAAAAAAAGAAAAACTCTAACAGTAAAACATGACAACAACAATTTTAAAATTGTATTTAGTTATTAAGAAGTTTTTACAAAATTCCTATTAGCCATGACAACCGCCAAAGTTTTTCGCACTTGAAACAAAGAATTAAAAGGTAAAATTTGCTCTAAACATGACGTGTCATACGCCATTTTAATGTATCTGATTTATGTGTAAATGTATCTCTATTATATAAAAAATGGCTGTCTTTCACACAAAAACTCTGGCCCTACTGTGCTTGCGTGTCAGGATGTGTATGGGGGGGGGGGGGGGGGGGGGGGGGGGGGGGGTGGGGGGGAGGGGAG
>JAGFPH010000504.1:278680-291222 GCA_018207615.1 Philaenus spumarius
GGTGGATTCATGGAAGTATAGGATATGCTAGGTTTATATAGCTCCCAATCCCCATTGAGATTTTATTGAGTTATATCGTCAATATAGTTACGCCAACACTCTTCTGTGTGAACACACAACTCAAGAAAAGCGGTGTGTCTGTGTTTCAGTAATTTGTAGTCTATGTTTGTCTCGGGAACGTGAAGGACGCTAAAGAGGGGTGCAGCTTCCCATGCGAGGCTTTTTAGAAAGTAATTATAAAGAAAATGTTCAGTATACAAAATATAACCACACTTTATTAAACTTTAATATGACTTCAGTTGTTTATTTCTCATTTGGAATGATTAAAGTTAACAAATTGTCCTCCAAGTTTGAAGATCGCTTTCTTGGCGTGTTATTTAGCGAACGTCGGTGTATTTGCTAACCTGTCATTGTCGTTGCAAAGGATAATGATGCAAACGATATTAGTATTGTGTTGTGACGTCGGATCGCCGTGAGGGAAAGTTAATCTGTCTTTAGGTAGTTCAGGTTTTGGCCGAGTCGTGGTTACAGCTTCCAAGGACGGGAGGATGGTGTCAACGTACTAGGGAGCTTCCCTCGCTGAGTAAAAGTCCTAACGTAGAAGGAATGGTTCCGAACTTTATTTGTAATTGGCGCCCCAAATACAGTTTGTGGCAAATTGATGTAATTATCATCTAAAAACTGTTTATTTAAATTTAATGTAAGGCCTAAAAAATTGAGGTTCTTTGGTTGGGTACATACAGAATACATTACGTTATGGGGCATGGATTTTATCAAACTATCATTGTAAATATAAAGTTAAATCCCTTCGTAATTTTTGCAAATATTGATGAAAAGTTGAGTTTTCAGGCTTTGCATTTTATTATCAAAGTGGAATCAGGCGAAAGTTCAAACACCTTTGTCCGGTTTTAGGCTATAATAGAAGATTGATATAGTCGTTAGTAACGAAGATAACCGAATCCTTGAGGGCAGATTGTTAATGAAACATTGTTGATATTTTAAACCTTGAACTGTGATGTCGGTTTAATTGTACGACTGTGCTTAGACGGTCGATACTCTATCACGCTTGATCATCTGCAGATTATTTATAACTGTAGTGACGGTGATTCATGAGGTTTATATGGTAATGAAGTACAAATCGCTATTATGAAGCTTTTTTATTGAGTGATTGCAGTTTTAAAACTTTTCATTCGGAAAGTTCATACACAATCGCATTTTCTCCGTACCAATAGCAGATTTATTTCGGTGCTTGAGTTAGTGGCTTCTAGAGAGAGGTTCCTGAATTAGATGTTGCGAAAACTGTGTTCTTCCAAAACTTCTACTGGAGCTTAGTCTTGAAGCGTAACTAAACATATAATTTACAACAAATACTTTTGAGTAAAGTTAAAAACAACGAACAAAATCTCAAAGGTATGGAAAAAATAACATCTGCAAATCACTTTTATCTGCTTAGCATAACCAACTAGCCTACTATGTAAACAGTCAAATGAACAACTGGATCCCTATGATGCAGGCTTCTATAGCTTAAATTTAACTCTTTATAGTCAACTTGCTGACATTTGTACCTACACTTGCATGTATATTTTTAAAATGACTTAAATTGATCTAGCGGAAAAAACTGTTTGTTGTGCAACAAATACATTACAATAACTGCAACCATTAAATCAACCGCCATTATTATCGATAAAAATCTAACTGCAATAGCATTTGTCAGTCAAATCACATCAGTTTGTCTCTACCCAAATATTTACTGAACCCATATATACATACAACATTATATTGTAACACATTTTGTTTTGCTTTAACCAGTCAAATTACTCAAAATGCGTTTATCCTAATGATAGCAGTTAAGTTATAATTAGTATACCAGCTGACATTTTAAAATAATCTTTCTCGAAAAACACAACCGATATATAATTTCCTCTGCAATTCATCATATTAATTTATAGAGATCAATTTTGAAAAAGGCGCTTAGTCCGTTAAACACCTATATATAGATTCATTATGTATAATTTGACAGTGTGTGCCCAATAGCCAAGACTTTTACACAGATTAGATAAATCTATTATTTTAGCTAACATGTAATATAATGTTGTCGCTAAGGTCTAGTCATGACTTTAGTTTTGTCAAACGATTGACACGAATACATGCAGAATTTGGTCGGATAACCGTAAGACTATTGACACGGTTTGCTTCGGTAATGACGACAGTTTACTAGTCCTATAACGCTATTAGCTGCAGCTCGTTATCATCGGAAAACATCACTAGCGTGTGGTGTAAAATAAGTTTACGTCTTTATTCTTTGTCGTTAAAACACTATTATATGGGTTATTAAGTCCAACTTTATAGCTTTATAAGTTTATAAATATCTAGTCAACAATTTTACATTAAGCTCTTTCTGTTTAATGGTTTGAACCCAACACCCACGTTGCTGAATTAATGCGAAGACAACTTTAGCGTATCTGTTATACTATTATAATTATTGTTAATATTAATCTTAAAATATTATACTTTATCTGGATCGTATAATCACCCTTTAAATAAAGGGTGTTCCAGAATGAATGTGTCACAATTCACAAATAACCGTCTTGACAAAATAAGGAAAATAGTTAGTACGGTTAATATGATCCCTACTAGTAAGGCTTTTGTTAGAATTAATACACCCAGGTAAAATCTTTTGCCTAGAGGTTCTTTTGATCATAAACATTGTAGACAAAAGTCTACCTATTGGGGGGAGGGGTTTTGTAAGGGTGAATAAAACTGTTTTTCGCTCTATCGATAAAACGGGGGACGTTTTTAACATACATAAAATGAGAAAATTCTAGGTTCAGAAAATACATTTTTTATGACCCCATTTGACTTTTAGATTACGTGATACGGAAAAATAAGAAAAACCGTCACCCATTCAAAGTCATGCTAGAAAATTGAAATTTGGCCAACATGATTCCCAAGGTAAGGTAAAATAGTGGTTTTTAATAGTGTTTTTTCTACCCTTCAAGTTCGCAAAATATGTGTTTAAGATCTCAAAATAAAGGGCATGCCAACAACTACAATTTTAGAAATTTTCATAAATATTTAGATTTTGGCAGTTATTTTTTTATTAGAAAAACGGCTCTAACGATTTTGATAAAATTTTGCTTATTTGTAGCCCTTAATGTACCCTACCACATGCAAAAAACCGCATCTTTCTAAAAATTCTCGTTTAGCTAATAATAATAACAACTGATTTTTGTGGGTGTTTTTGGCTGAAAAGGGGGTTGTTTTCAAAACCTTTTTTCGTGCATCTTTACAGGCCTAAGTTACAGGTTTGGTGCAAATTTGTTCAAAATCGATCGAATTATTTTCTCCCTAGCTTTGTATACATACATACAGACAGACATTTTGTAAAACACGCTTTTTTGAACTCAGGGGGTCCCAAAACGGATATTTCTGCAAAAATCTCAACATCGAATTTTTTTTGCGATTACTTTCTCTATACTATAGGCTAATAGTGAGAAAGTAAAAAAAAAAAAAAAAAAAAAACAATGCTTACAATTTTCAACAATGTTCAACTTGGGCATTTTTTCGCAAGTTTTCTAACGTTTAAATATATAGAATTTTTGTTAAAATCTATATATATAAACGGTAATGGCGAGTGGTAAGAGTTTGATATTAAATAAATCAAGCTGAACATTTCTTGTACATAAACTTTTCACATTTCCATCTATTACAAAATGGCAACCAAAAACTGATTTTACATTTTGTAGAGCTTTTTTTTTTTTTTTTTTTTTTTTTGTTAGAAATCGAATTTGATAGGCATTTGTAGACTATTACAAAGAAATTGTATTTTGTAGGATAATGAGTTATGTGAGCTAAATAGAAAAATCAGTTTAGTTTGTTCCATAAGAAAGGAAAATATTTAGTTCTTATACACTTTCTGTAAAGTTGACAACACACTTTGACGTTAAAGATTTTAAACCGCTGACATTTTGAAAATATTTGACATAGGCCTAAAGAGTTCGGGCATATTTGGACTCGATAATATACAATGGTTTTTTGAAAAAAGAACAAAATGGCAGAGTTTCTGAAAAAGAAGCGTATTTTGGTATTTGTTTGCATGATTTTTTTAAATTACATTAGAAAGAGAATTTCACTAATGTAATTTGTCAATTTTGCTCTGAAGTATCCTGTATTCTTAAACAACTTTCCAAAAAAGGAGGTTAATGTTAAGGGACTGAGAAGTTAGAAGCATTGGTACAGTCTGATTTTGTTGGAACCTTTAGTTTTCTAGTTTCTCACTGCTCCCCTGCTTTCATTGTCTATTGTTATAAAGTAAAGACGTTGGGGGAAAAATACTAGAATTTTCATGTTTTCTTGATCTTTTTACTTTCTCTACCCTATAATTAGTATATGGAGAAAGTATTGTTTTCGTCCAAATTTTCAAATTTAAATTTTTAGTGGAATTATCTGTTTTGGTGCTCCCTGAACCCCCAAAAAATGTTTATTGGAATTATCTGTGTTGGTGCTCCCTGAACCCAAAAATATTTTTAGTGGAATTATTTGTTTTGGTGCTCCCTGAAACCAAAAAAGTTTTTTTTGTTTGATGTCTGTCCGTGTGTCTGGAGACCATACCAACCGTCCGATTTTGATGAAATTTGGAATGTAGTGTTCTGGAATATCTCCAGGAGTTTTTTTTCATTTTTTCAAATTTTGGATTTTTAAGGGGTTTTACCCCCCAAAAATGGCCAAAATTTTTCAAAAACAGATCTAACGATTTTGATAAAATTTGGCTTATTTGTAGCCCTTAATGTACCCAACCATTGATATGCATATGATATGCATCCGCATCTTATAAAACCGTTGATAAAACCGCATCTTTCTAAAAATTCTCGTTTAGGTAATAATAGTAATAACTGATTTTTGGGGTTTTTTGGCCAAAAAGGGGGTTGTTTTTCAAAATTTTTCAAAACCTTTTTCGTGCATCTAAACAGACATACAGACATGTTTGGTGCAAATTTGTTCGAAATTGATCGAATAGTTTAAATAATAATAATAATATAATATAATACGGATGTGTGTTACATGCACCTAATATTTTCCATGGTAACATTTTCCTACTTTTGCAATTCTAAATAACCACCTCCTAAGCTAGTCTTGGGAAGATATAAAGTTTCAACTGGGTGAAAGTATGTGGCAGTTATCTGGTACCGTTTATTTATTTGATATTTACAGACATTCCATAGATCTTAATGCCTAAGCATATAGTATTGTTGAAGTTATCATGTATTTATTTTCTAATGCCGAAATTCTTTTAACAAATCTAAGAATGTTTTCCTCACTAGTAGTCGATAGTTGGTAGACATAAGATAGTGTTTATATTTACCCAATTTTTTAAGGATCTTATATTCAAAAATCCTATTTCTTTTATACTATATTGTATTATTTTCTAGTCGTTTGTATATTTTGTTTTGCTAGTACTGCTATTTGAAAGCAACATGTTACTAAGTTGTTTACATAAAAACAATTTGAAGTACACGCTGTCTTAAGATGCCTTTACTTTATCACTTTAATACGCAGCTCTAATGCAATGTCTATGTAAATCATATTGAAGAAAAATTAATCATCGCAGTATTACTGTCAGTTGTTGACAAGATGATTGAGTTTAAGTATACACACTTGCTAAATAAAGGAGATCAACGAAGCAGCCAGAAGTAATGATAGGATTACGTGTTTATCTTTTAACTCGTGTTTACATTTTTTATTCATCAGCCGTCTATAGTTTGATGTCCAAGGTGGGCTTTCATTGTTAATAATATACGCAGTATGTTGCATACTTAGTAGGTCAAATGCCATGAATCATTCATATGAAATATCTGTAAAATAGATTAGCGTTTTGTATTTTAGTGCTTATACTAATAATCAGTAAATTAATAATCGATATGTTTTTGATTACATTAATGGTAATTTCTGAACTCATTAAAGCATAAACAAGTATAAAGTATTAAAGTATCTCAAATTTGACTGGTTGTGATAGACCTTATTTAGATTCAGGCTCTTTTGAAGCTAGGCATAATTTCATATCAACGAAAAGAGTAATGAAAAATCTAACATATTAATCGCTGTTAGTTTTCCACTTAACATGGTTATAAATGAAAAGTGTGGATTTGATTCGCGTGTCAAGGGTTTCGTGCTGTCATCCATTCCAAAAGTTTTACCAACATTAATGTCCATTACGCTTCAACTACCATCTAACCAATAACGGTAACAATGTAGGGAATACATCATACTTTGGGTACTAGTGAAATTAGGAGACGGTTCCAAACAGAGTATTTCTTAAAAACTTTTAAAACTTATTTTATTTCACAAAAATTTGGATCGGTTGTAGTTTTTCTGTATATTATCTCTAACAACAAAGATTTTAAAAACATTTGAAGGTCGTCAGAGTTTGTAGAATTTTAGGAATACATTCGAGAATTTCTTGTTTGTTAGTTTCATATCATGCAGTTCTGTAAATAAATGCTTATTTTTGATATCCTTAAATAAAGTCTTCATTTATTATTATTATTCCATAAATAATACTACACATGACACAGCCATAAAATATTTATTTTGTGAGTTTTGCTGATTGAATGAATGAAAGTATGCGGGTTAGCATGCTTTATAAATATGTCAAATGTCAGTTTGATATGTTGATACAAAAATGTATAATTTTGATGCCGTCTGATTGTTGCCAATCTTTGCCGAAACAAACCAATTTATGTTCAGATTTGGAGAAAGCTTTTAATTATTATATATGGAGACAAAATTACTGTATACATACACCCAGAGAGCCATCGCCCATGCTAATTAACAGACACACTGCCATCACAAACCCACTAACGGCAAAGGCGAGAAGGAAAGGGAATCGTCTACTTCTTATGGAATAGTCGTTCAATGTGGCAAACGACACACTGTTATTGACTGCAATGTGTTACACGTCTTCTCTTCTTTTAATTTAGGTGTTTGTGTAGGATAGTATGTGCGTTGAGGTTACACTAAAAAGTAACTTAAAAAATGAAAATTTTTGTTGCATGAATTTTGTTCAGAAAATTTTCAATATCAACTTGTTTTTGTAAAAGAGTGAAGGTTATAAAAGACTGTCTCTTACTTCCAGCTTTTCAGAATACCATCATCTTTGATAGTTATATTTTGACTTCCTGTGTCAAAATATATTAACTTAGTAAATAGCTACAATTAATATGTTAGGAAAGGTTTCTGTAAGCCAACACAAATGATTGTGTGTTTTGTAAGCTTGAGGGTATTATGTAACTTGAAATTATCTTTGTCTTTTAAAGCTTTGTTGCAGGATAGTAACACCTTTGTTTCTCCCATATTGACCAAACTTAAAAACATTAACGCTTAAATTACTCACTCCAGAAGAAGATGAAATATTTATAAAAGACATCGTGACCGCGATTTTTTCTTTTATGCATTGCTTGCTCATGCACGAAGTGTATTGCCGTAGTCAACGTATTTACTCGAAGTTTTGATGAATATCGATTTTATGTTTACTATGCCAGAGACCGTTTGTGTGAACACAAAGTACGCAAAGAGCTAGATTGAAGACATTTGCCGTGCAAAAACTGTATGAACTTGTATGTGTTAACTTTTGGGCCAAATAAAAAATGTATACACTCGCGTTTTTATTGTGAAATTTTGTATACGATTTTTTTACAATTCGAGCTAATATTTTGAATTAAATGTAACAGTTATAGCGGTTACTAGTTTGAAAAGCAAAATAACACAATTTAAGAAAGAGATGAACCAAACAATGGAAAGGAAGTTGTTGCCTTAGCGTAGTCTTTCAAATGAACCGCGAAAGATTAAAATAGTATCTATGTATCTCATAAGTTTTTGGAAAATCAATCCACCATGGCGGATGTGATGTCCAACAAAACCCGTTATTACGGAAGTCTTTCGCAAATCCAGTTTAATTGTAAACGAAATCTCAAAGTCGTTTTTTACATTGAATAATAGTTGCGGGTTTTTATTAAAAGGAAAACATTGACGACGGTAAGCTTAAGTTTAACATTGCCCTTATGCGTGATAAAGAATCGAGCAGTTAGTTAATTTTGCTTGTTTTTATCAGGAGTATTTCTAGGCAAATTTTAATGTTTTTGTATTCACCAAAAGCCTTTTTAAATATTTAATTTTTTTAAATATTGTGGAAACCTAAATAACTTTCGAATTTATTATCCGATATTTTGACTAAATTTAAATATAATAAAATTCGCTGATTTGATATTAGTGTATACATGAACAAATTAAGTAAACTGTTATTATAACACTTATATGAGGAAAAAATTAAATTTTATTTTCACAGCAATCTTTTTTTCTCTTCAAACTAGTAAATTAAAACCATTACGAGGTGCGTATTAATTTATAAAGTAATAACAATTGATTAGTTAAACAAAAATAATGTAAACATTACATTTATTATTTGGATATTAAAATCATATTACTATAAATAACACTAGTTTAATGTTTTGTAGAAGAAAAGATAATTTATAGTGTCACAGTTGATTAACTTAGATTTTGAGATTATATTTTGTTCGATTAATCTTTTCATTGTCTGATTACCTTAGATTATGTAGGTATTTATGTACTAGACATGTCTTGCCTACTACCCCTCCATGACATATGTAAGGTAGGAGAATAAGGCCATGCAGAGGGCCATAGACACAGTGACACACTGACCTTCATCCGTCTTCGCCCTCGCCGGAACTACTTTCTACCAGCGACCAGTGTTTGTTTCCTAATACTCACTATATTGGCAGCTATATATCTGCTTTCTCCTAACTCCTTTTTAAAATAATATCTAAATACGATCTAGAAAAACGTGTCATGTTTTCTAGAACTTGCTGGCTGTATCGAGTATATTGGAGAGTTTAGTCAATAATCAAATAACAATATCTTTATACTTGGGCTTGTTATGATTTAACTGTTTTACATATAATTTCATAAAGTAATAAATAGTGTCTTTTGCTTTAGAAAAAATTGTTTGTTGTGCAATAAACAATTTCTAGAGTCCAACTTATCGGATTTTAGTAATTTTAATTAATTTAATAAGCCAATTTTCTCAATGAAAGCTCAAGATGGCTACGAACTTTGCTTAAGTTAGCAGGTTTTCCAGTATGGCGTTACTAGAAGTAATTTCTTTGCCAAATAATTTGTAATGCACCCAATAAAAGAATTCCAACGACACCGAATGTATTATAGTCGACTCTGTAGAATTCCAGAAATTAACATTTAAACCATAAAGTTTTACACTGTGAAACTTTATTTTCACCGTTATTATCAGTTATGACAACTGATGTGAAAAATATATCGTTTGGTGTTTATACTTTTAAGAAGTAAAAGCGTTATTATTCTTTTAAGGTTAAGCAACCAGAGTGAAACATTACATTAAATTGAATTTGCACGAGTGTAGGTCACATAGAGGTTTTCCCTGGGTATTCAAAAAAAATTTTTTTATTGTTATAGATTAGTCAGTGTAGGGATTAAATAATAAAAGAATTTTAAATTTCAAGAGAAACAGGAACCAAATTATAGGCCTACTTGGAAGTACTACTATCTCAATAGGGAATTAGTGCTATATTGAAAAGAATTCCTGAACATTGACGAATAAAGACTATTTAAAGCTATAATTAAATCATTGATAGATTTCTATTTATTTAAGAAAAGTCTCTATTGTTCTTCGTGTCTTTTACGTGTCTACTGTCTCACTCCGTAGCGGAGGTTTATTTTTGGTATGTTTAATTTGGCGCCTAGGTTGTGCCAAAAGTTCTTTACTTTAATCGATCGTTAATGTGAGCGTTATAATATATATCTTCAACACTATAAACATCAACAGAACCTGAAACTTACAAAAAGAAAAGCAAATAATTGAGTACTAACAATGTTTTTATCACAGTGGAATTATTTTACGAATTTCTTGGTCAGGTAAAATATGAACTGTAGTAAAACTATGGTAGTTTGTGTGTACAACCCTGGTTGTTTACTCGAAGTGAACATGTACAGAACTTTGGTAGTGAGATTGGAAAACAATAAATATGACCAGTAGAATGCGCCCACTTCTTTGAGTTGGGTTTGTACATAATGGATTCTTCAATTGTTGTAGTATTTAATATCTATAATTTCCAATTTCTACGCTATATTTAGCCAGAATAGTGTGAAAACTGACTTTTATATAGGTCTATAATTTCAATGTGTACTTGGGAAAGCATTCAATATGTACTTACATTTGACATTTAACACAATATCGCCTGGTTAAGGTTTTCTAATAACGGAATGGAGTCAACATAACGCCTATGTTCTAAACGTCCAATAGTCTATTGAAATAGTTAAAACGTTTAGATTTAAGTACAGAAAGGATAAGTTCTGTTATATGTGAATATTTTGTCACACATACATAAGAACCGTACATAATGTCTACTTTTCCCTTTCTTATGCGGTTATAACCTACGTAAATATAGTTTATCAGGATACGTTTTTAATACAGTACCTTACATAATATGTAAAATGTGTGAGTTTTAAGTTTGAGACTACTGTAATTATTTTGTCTACATAACTGAACATTCTTAGTATGCGATAAATCACACTCAATACAATACTGTAAAATGCAATAACTCCTAACAGTATTTAAATCGTCATCAGACACGGTTGGGAGAACAATGATGAAATACTAACAATTAATTAATATTCAGTAGTAAAAATGAACGGAACAACTGCTAGCAGAATTTGAGGTGACCAAGTCAGTTACTTGTTGTAGCCTCGAGCATGGACTACTTGTATGTTTGGCCTCCATGCATAATTTAAGCAAGCAGGTGGTAATTAACAACTGGTATTCTATATTCATTTTGGGGTAAATTATTTGAAGGCAATCAAATTATACACGATCGGTTTTAAGATATAGTTTTGTCTGGCCTTCTACGTACTAATTCTTTACGGACAAATCGTTTACCTTTTAAGATTTTCGTCCGACATTTTTTAAATTATGGTAATAGTACAGTTTGTTGTTAAGCAAATGCATGTCTCTTATTAAGAGTTTACTTTTAAATTTAATGGTGATACTACCCATACTATACAATCTGTGCATCACCTTAAGGCTCTGCTCAAGCAACTGGCGACTCCAGCGCTTCACCCTATAGCGGTACCCAAACAGTGGAGTTACTTGCAGTTGAGCGCTTTGACGTTGCCTCATGTAAAACCATTTTTAAATCTATCTTTTGTAATTACTTGGTGAGAAAGCAACAAAAGTTTCTTTATAAAATTGCGGATCCTGCTTGCGATTTACTTTTAATTATAAATTTGTTTATTCTGTAGGGAAAAACATTCAAACTTGGTACCTAAAAAATTTTAATTACATAACAATTAATGTTTTGGATATAAAAAAATGTAAAACGCAAAACGGATGCGTATTGTGATTGTGGTTAAAATGAGACCTTTCAAACAATTGTATGGTACAAAATAAATAATTTTAAATTTAACATTGCTCTTATGGGATAAAAATCAAACATGGTCGCCACTACAGCAGACCCTTAAATATCTTAGCCATTTCTAGAATATTGTTTTGTACTTTCTTTTGCCGTGAATTATTGCACCACTAACTAATCAATTTCACAATACGCATCCACATTTTTTTAAATCCAAAACATTAATTGTTGTGTAAATAACATGAAGTCGAGCTTTACAGTGTCAAAATTGTAAAACTTCCAGATTGGCCTAACGTATAAAAGAGATTAAAATTCCTTCCGTTGAATAATATTTAATTGGCAGAAGAGTATCAGCTTGAACAAAATTATTTATCTCCTTTTAAATTGAAATTTAGCTCAAGCCGAAAAACTCCATTAAACGCGTTTTATATTTTGATATATTTATTTGCTTGTGCTTTAGGATCTAGTTTTGATTAGCGATCTATTTTTTTAAATGTTAAAAATTAATAGAAAATTCTCGTATTACCGGTGCAGGTGGCAAATGTTGAAATGATGGAACTGTAAAACAATATAAACATAAAAAATAACGTTAAATCAAACAAATACTGAGCAAAATCACGTTTGTGTTATCTTTAGGAACATCCAGTAGTTGAGGCCAAGAGCTGTCTACCTAAATGAGTTTCTGAAATGTTGAGCTGTTTCTTTAGATTTCAAATATCAGAAATATTAAGCCATTTCTATACGTTTCTAACATCTGAAATATTAAGCTGTTTATATTCGTTTCTAAAATCTGAAATATAATCCATTGCTATGTGTTTCTAATATCTGAAATATTAGACTGTTATGTAAGTTTCTAAAATTTGAAATATTAAGCTGTTCATATATGTTTCTAACGTCTGAAATATTAAGCTGTTGATGTATTTTTCTAAAATTTGAAATATTAAACCCTTTTTCTACGTTTTTACTATCTGAAATACTAAGCTGTTTCTATTAAGCTGTTATTGTACGTTTAAAAAATTTGAAACATTAAGCCGTGTCTATTTGTTTCTAACATCTGAAATATTAAGCTGGATCTGAACTATTAAGCTG
>JAGFPH010000504.1:301222-341115 GCA_018207615.1 Philaenus spumarius
GTTACCTTGTTCGTTGGATTGGCTTTATTACCGAAACAGCCGCAATCCAATATCAAAGCTTTCTCTTTAGACTTCCTTTGGCATGATGTAGATTATAATAATTGCTTACATCTAACTTCTTCCGCGCCCTTCTTCCTGGAAACTATTTATCTATATACTTCGTTAAGTATAACAAGTGGAAACAAAACATATTATTTTATAAATTAATTAATGTCGGATTTCCTCGTAACAGTTGATAACTCCAATGTTTCCAATGGGACATCCTATTCGCGTTTACGTTGGATTCTATCCTATGGATGTTGCTTGACTTTCCTATGTCCATTAAAGTTGTGTGTATGGCTTTCCTATGGCTTTTTTAAAGTTGTGTGTATGTTGTATGCATCGATTTAACTACAAAACTAACTGTCCTTAAGGTGTTCACTAATAATGTCGCATGAGGGACTTGAGGTTTTAGTAATGATTGTACAGTTATAGAAAAACAAGAAGAATACTCAATTAGTATTTGTTATTACTTTCTCACTATACTATAGTATAGAGAAAGTATAGTGATCGCAAAAAATCGATGTTGAGATTTTTGTGGAAATATATCAAAAAAAGTGGTTTTTACAAAATGTCTGTCTGGTATACAATGCTAGAGCGAAAACTAATCGAACGATTTCAAACAAATTTGCACCAGACATGTCAAGTAGGCCTGTATAGATGCTCAAAAAACGGTTTTGAAAATTTTGGAAAAACAACCCCCTTTTTGGCAAAAAAAAACCCAAAAAAATCAGTTATTATTTTTTTTTTATAAAAAAACGGCTCTAACGATTTTGATAAAATTTGGCTTATATTTGTAGCCTTTAATGTACCCTTCCATATGCAAAAAACCGCATCTTTCTAAAAATTCTCGTTTAGCTAATAATAATAACTGATTTTGGTGGGTTTTTTGGCCATAAAGGGGGTTGTTTTTCAAAACCTTTTTTCGTGCATCTATACAGGCATAACTGACGTGTTTGGTTCAAACTTGTTCGAAATCGATCGAATAGTTTTCTCTCTAGCTAATAATAATAATAATATTTATTAGTTAATCTCCTACTTAAATCACCTATCCTACCCCTCCTACAATTATGAAGTCACAGTGAATCTGTTTAATAATTTAAATATGTTTGTGAGAAAGTATGTGCCAGTTCCTGGTACCGTTTATGTTTGATTAAAGATAAATCGAAACATTAATTGTAGAAATTATGAGTAAACATTCTTCTATGCAGCCAGCTTTATAGCACTATGTACTAAACTATTAATTTAATTGAGTGAAACTGGCGAATCGTAACACGGGGTTAGATAATGTCCAATGGTCCAGTAAATAAGAGAAAGTGAAAATTATCACGTTCGCGACACGCATTCTCAAATAAATGTCCTCTTCCAACCGAAAACATTGTCATCTCGTTCGTTTCGTTATTTGAGTCTTAATACGTAACCGTCGCGTCGTTACAGACTGGGGTTTTTATAGAAGAACTAATTTAATTTGTAATAAGAACCAATTAAAGAGATTTTACATTCTTCCCATGTTAAAAGTAATGCTCGCTTCTCTTGCCGTAAAGGGGTGCCTTGTAGGTTTTACAAAATGATCGGTTTTATACTTACAATTGTTATACATTATCATAAACATCTACAGAAATTACAAAATAAAACTGTCAACTGCTGAACTGGTCAAAACATCAATCTTTAACTCACCTAACAAAGTTCATTGTGACCGTCATCTTGAATTTCTATGTTCTTCCTGAATGGTTTACGTAATATAGGACAGGTTTTATTCGGCACCTCAAAACTATTTTTGTGTACGATTTTCTCTACAAATAGCAAAATAAGCATTTCACGGTTGTTTATTGTTTTTTTTTTCCGAATGAGACGAGTACAAATTATTACCGAATTGCATCAATTTCGGATGGAAAAAAATTACCAAAACTCTAGAGGGAGGTCAGAGAAACAATTACAGTAATTGAATCAGAAATCGATAATTTCAAGACAATATATTCAGGACAATTTTCCTGTTATTTGCGTTGGTTGGAATAATTGGGGGGTCAGGTAAATTCTATTGTTAGGTACTTTTTACTGTAGTTTATTATATGTTTATTTTAATCAGGTTAAATTTAACTTTAATTTAAACTAAAGAAAAAATTATATTTACTAGAATAAAAAATACTCTGTAATCTTTATTGCAATATGAGGTTGATTAAAGCTGACAAATATTATTATTTACTATAAATACTATATCATTGCAAGTTTTTATTTGTAGACCTAGTTAGGTTTTCTTGCGAAGATAATATATGTAGAAAAAACATGATTTTTTACCGTAAAAACGCTTTTATTTTTTACTACTGTAGTAAAAGTATATGTTATTGTTATTATTAGTTAGTTTAAATATTGTAATTTAATAGCATATGAACAATATCAGGACTAAAACAACGAAGTCGTCGTATGCTTTCATGGTCAGGTGTTTTAATATTCCCAACTGACGTAAATAAATTACAACAATAAATTTTGTAGTTTTTTCCAAGTTTGAAAATTAACTTAAGAAAGTAGAAATTTTAGAATTTTCTGCAGTTTTACTAAAACAAACTTTAAGACAAACAAACTTATCTCTTCATATAATTATAAGTATACGTTGTAAGATCATTTTGTAAATCCAGCAATGTGCTCACAATGAGCGGAAGATCATCACATTCATCCTGTCTCCATGACAACATCTTTACTTGATGCTTATAAGCTTTATGCTTTTAACTACGAGTGCATGCTGCGGTGTAAATCCGTGGAAGGCGACAAACGAAAGTGGAACATTGCCATTTCTGTCACAGTCACAGATTCGACCATGATTCAGTACCGTGCAATATTAGGAAACGTATACTAGAACAATTGTACAACCCGTTAAATAATCGGTTAACAAGGTTTTACCCCCCCCCCCCCCCATTTACAGTGAATACCATTAATGACATATTTTGAAATAAACATTTTCAACGCATGACGGCTTATGACTAGTATATTATGACTGCCTGTGAAAGCTATTCGAAATGATTACCTTTTCACTGTGACTAGGCATATATTTACTTAAATAGTGTGAATAATATAGTGTTTTCCTCCAATATTTCAGTTGTATAGGTTCTTTGTCACAGCTTACTTGATAGATGGTAATAATTCGATTATAAGGTAGTGGCGATAACGTAGATATTCTTTGGCTTTCACATTTTAACGTCACCTGGGCTATCACAACTCAAATCCGACTAATGGCGTTAGATTTTTCATATATGCTATTTCATTCCTCAATTTTCGTTAGTATAATGGTACAAAGTGAAAACATAAAAAAGTTACAACAAATCTATAAAGTACTATTCCCTTAACTCGTATACTTAGTTTACCACCTTTTATTTCTTTGTATTGCCATCGAGTTGCTATATTGCTACTACCTACAACTTAAACGTTATAACGGTTTTTATAGTAAAGTTATACTTTACTAAGGCAGAAATATTTCAAATAACTGCAATGCAAATATTATGTTCCTACAAGAATGCTGACATGTTGTAGTGTTTAGCGCGGGGAGAGATGTAGATGACGGAACTACAAAACACATTGTAGTAAAACACATATGCGGCCATGGGGTTCCGTTATTGCACGTGCAGGCAGGCATTCCAAGAAAACTTCAAGACGCCAATTAACAAGTTAGCCTAGAGTCGCTTGATTTATTGATGTCATCAAGTCGATCATAAACTGTCTCCGAACGGTACCGTTCGCCTTAAATATGCTTGCAATACTGGTGTGGCGTTATTTAGGTCAGGAGTGCTTGTTTCCATCCAATACCTTTAGCATTAGTATAAATGGATACCATGTTTCAAATTTAAGAACAAATATTTGAGTCAGGTTCAGTCTTATGACTTTCTTTAGGCTCACTCGGGACTGTAAGTGATGAATATAAAGAAAAACATGACTGTGTAGTTCAAATTCGATGAAACATTTAATAATGAAATCGCTTATTCACATTCCAAATTGGCTAATTCTAAAATGTAATTATTACTTTTAATTACTTAAAAAATGGGTTTGCCTTTTACGGCGTCGGTCGCAGAGTCAGAGAATTAATATACAAGTTTAACTAGGTTATATAATACTAATAATGAAAATTTAATACTTCAGAAATTAATAGATTTGAGTTGAGAGTTGAGTATCCCTATATATGGGAACAACTATTTGTATTTATTGTTTAATAATTATTGTTTTCTATGAAATTACTACTGGTGTGATGTTTGCTAAGAACCAATGGTATGACTGAATTCAACTCGCCATTTTAACAACGGGAAAATATATATCTCAATATCTTTTATCCGTATGTCCTGTATCCCTTTATATGGGAACAACTATTTTTATTTATTGTTTGATTGTTGTTTTCTTTTGTAATTACTACAGGAGTGTTGTTTGCTAAGAATCAATGGTATAACTCAATTCTTCTCTTTAAATGTTTACTTTTTCAGTGGTTTTAATTCAAGTTAAAAAGTTTTAATTCAAATACTAAATTCAATATTGTTTGGATATCTGTTGCGAATATTGTCATTCTATGTTATTAGCCGTTTGTTGTAGATTTTCTGTTTCCGTATCCGCCTGTAAAAGTACTTTAATTTAACTCTCGGCTCGGATAGTAGATAATTATAGTAAATTTATTATTTCTAGGCTAAGTGTTATGTCCAACGCAGTGTATCCTTTAAGAAGGACAAACAGCCTTAAAGGATATTGAACATAAAATAGTTGGATATTAGTAGAATGTAGTCCAAGGTGTTACAAAGCTATAGGACAAAGAAATAAAATTATTTAACTATTCAACGATCGAAGGTTTGATTCAAGGTACTCAAGGAGGGTTTAGTGTTTCCGAAAGTTATAAGATCTAATTGTTCGAGGAAGTGATCCGTGAGTATTATCTATCGTTTCCTCTTTAACATTACTACTCGGATAAATTCAAACGTTATATAAATTTCAGTTGTACAATACTGATAAACTTAACTTATCACTAAAGTCGTCAAAACAAGTAAAGACATTGCTATGAATGTTACCTTTTTATTGAAAATTTTGAATCTTAACCTATATTTGTATGCCATCGTAAAATGTTTTCTTTTTTTATAGATTTGATTACGCTGTAGTATTTAAAGGTAAAGAGTGAAATATCGTCGAGTAAAATATTACATCGAACTACTGTATGTCCACCGGTAGACAATTTATAATTGCTAGAATATTATTTGTAGGCAGTAGTGTTTCCAATTTTAGACTTATTTACATAAGTAAATTTTGTAGAAAACGCCAACGTATTAAATTTATAATCCCTAGAAAACGAAAGTCGTTATGACGATTCCTGTTTCAAATAGTTCAACTCAAAATCGTATCCGTTTATAGACAAATATATTTAAGCATTAGTGATATTTTCAATAAACCACAGTTTAGATCTACATGGACAGATTCAAGCAAAGTTTCGTAAAATATAAGGGTTTATGTCGTCCAGATGCCACACACAGTTGCCTATCTATCTGGTGATCCGAAATCTATTAAATAAACATAAACACACAGTTACTTAAATGAAAAGTATTATTGCAGCATATTAAAGTGCATGATCGTCTATCATCATTCCCACGCAAAATGCTGTAACACATGTGTTTATCCAGCGCAGATATTAATAGATATAAAATATGATTTCGTAGATTCATTTTACAATACCAATCGATTAAATAATATAAAAGTATTTCTAGAATATCGCTTGTAAACTCTTACTTTGTTACAATTGGCGGTCTTGTTTTTAATTTATGCCATGTGCAACACAAAATTTTAGGAAAACTCCAATGTATAATCCGTTTAAAATAAAAATCTTTATGACAGTTTCTTGTTTTGAAGTCATTCAACTGAACATCTTGTTTATAAACAGTTACCTTCTAGTAGGCCTAATAGTGATAATTTTTGTTTACATGTCAAATCGTTATGTTTTGTTTATTATACGTGGTTGTCAGTCAAAAATATGAAAATCGGCGTTTTACTAAGTTAAATTGTTATACGAATATTTATCAATCATTCTATAAGGTTATGTTAGGTCTACTCTCGAGGAATTTGTACTGATATGACTGTTTTGAGATGTTAATGAAGTAATATTTGTAATTATCTTTATTATAAAATATGTGCATTAACCTTTCTAGTTAGGTGTGTACGTTGAATTTGTATGTCCAACATCAAATTGTATAACCCCATATGTTGAAGGTTTTACTCATAAACTGAATGCATTGTGGGGTTGTAATAACTATTACTTTCGATAAGTGAAAATATATACGCCTACAAGTATTTTATGGTAGTTGTAACAATTCTCAAATTTATGTAATATTATAGACCATGATTTATATTAATTATAGCTGGTTATGACCCTTGATTCCCCAAGTGATTTTATTACACGATAGGTAAAATGAACGACAGATAGTAATTAAATAATTTAATTACTCTCACAAGAACGTGAGCGCAGTACACTATAATGCGCGAGATGTTTTGGCTTATGGCTGTAATATTTGCTAAGCGAGTTGCAATTGTACGTTTGTAATTCTGAGTTATCTTTGTAATTAAAACGACCTTCCGACCTTTGTTCGATATTGTATTGACACCGAAGTAGAAATCATGTGGGAAACTGTGTTTAATTAAATTCAGAGGCTCTAAGTAATAATTATGGCCGGTCTAGGCACACCTTAACGGTGTGTATTATTTGTTATGTACGTACGTGTTTAGAACCTCGAGTCCATTGTTCTACCACTTGCAGGAAAAAACTATTGTCTATGGCTTCATTGTTGATGGATAGAACACCCACTTTTGACTCGAAATATTTATTTCAATACGCGAGGATGCTTGAAATAATCTTCTTTCACAAGATAAATACTGTGTTTACGATTTCTATACATCAATTTAGTTTGTGAAATGTCTTTACAACAGATAGTTGCGGACATGAGATATTTGTGTCTAAATAGGTTCGTGTTGTAACATTCGACCTCTTTCAGGATGGAAAGGAAGTGGATCAATACTTACCTTAGGTTTTCGTTTTATCTTATTGAACTGCTTTAGTTTGTACCAGAACAGAGTACAAGTAACAATTTTTTCAATATTTAATTTTAGAATTAATTTGAAGTTTACCTCCTTACAAGTGCATTACACGTAGCTAAATAAATAACGTTAAATGAATTACTTAACAAGCGATACATTT
Source organism: Philaenus spumarius (assembly GCA_018207615.1). Lineage (NCBI taxonomy): Eukaryota > Metazoa > Arthropoda > Insecta > Hemiptera > Aphrophoridae > Philaenus > Philaenus spumarius. Next base: position 308,463 of record JAGFPH010000504.1, read on the forward strand.
TCTTATCAAATTCCTTTGCTGTTATCGTTATGGTTAGCCAATTAGATTGTGCAAATATTAACTATAAAATATGTCTTAGTTCCCACATGTATTTATTTAAAAAGTAAGTACACTAATTACATTAATGTTTTTTAAACAAGCTGCAATTGGATTCGCGCGTTAACGTAACGGTGACATAATGTCAGACCAGAAAGTTTTGTTTTTAGAAGTATGGGCGAGTTATCTTCTTAATGTCCAATATCACGACAGTGGATATATTTATCCATTTCTGAGAAAATCGGATGTGATGGAAGATGGATAAGACAGACGGACAAACGAATAATTCTATACTTTGTTTAGTTGAGGCTTCACATCGGACAAAATAATGGTTAATCGTTGTCAGTTGTGAAAAAATGACTTATGAGTAAATTAGCTGAATAACTTGTTAGAAATTAATAATAGTAAATACAAAATTACATTGGTTGATTGACTATGTCTACAATTCCCACGACAAACACTACAGTAGTTATTACACTCGACGTTTTAATTAATAATTGATTCATCGTCTTCGATTGTGCTTAATCTGCTGAACTGTTCGATAAGACTATACAAATATTCGATTTAAACGTACCACACCAAAACATTTGCAATACTTTCATACTAAAAATGCTTACAATACAAACGCATTACATACATAAAGGCCTAAATAAATGTTGTGGAATAAATGTCGTACATTCGTTATGTAACCAGTTAATCAAGTACATAGCACAAAACCAATATTCGTAACGTCAATGTTATGTACTGCTTTGAATTGGATATGGTGTTAATTGCAGTGATATTGGATGGGTTTAGCATATTTGTAAGTACAGTACAGTAAATCGAATAACATAGACTTTAACTCTGTTATTCTTGAACCTGATTGGGGTTCAAGAATTCAATGATATCTTATTCAATAATAACTGTCTTAATTATCTGTAATATTGCAAGTAACTAGAGAAAGTATCAAATAATTATCTCCTTTTCCATAAAACAAATTGCAGTAAACATAAATGGCTTATAATTAAAAAATATTTAAACGACATGCCGACCGTACATTCTGTCCATAACTTTAAATCCATTAGAACGTATTTATTAGAGAATTAATAATTTATTTATTTAGTTTCCCTTTCTACATACAACATATTATAACCGAATGAAATAAAATTAACATTGTTTTCTTAAAATTTAAAATAATACAATAACCAATCAAACAATGCGTAATATAGTGCTTATGGTACTACATCAACAGTTATATTTTAAGAGAAAGAACAAAACTATAATAATATTGCTTGCCTAAGTATATAAAACAATATAAATCCCTTTATCTAAGTTACAACCAACACACATATAAACAAAATATTCATACACGATTTATAATTTATCAATGAAAAAATTCCATTAGTTAATTTATGTATGTACCTGATATAATAAATAAAATATTATTAAACAATAATATTGTGTACTGACAAACCGCTAATGAATTAAAAGGAGAAATAACGAAAGGCAACTATAAGGCTAAGCGAGTGTAGAGGATTGGCGATGTTAAGCCTACTAAAATAAATTAAAATACTGTAAATCATAATTCGAATGAACAGCTACGTTACTTATAATACCCAAGTAACTCACTATTAATTTTATTTTACTATTAATACTTATTTACACTAAAGCCTACTATAAGTAGTCAAGGAAACTTTACTTTTAAATTAGCCTAGAACAAATGGATGTATCTCTAAAATGTAGACATAATTTTGGAAAGATGATTTTTTATTCACAGTCAATTTCAAGTTGTTACGTGGCTTTCACCTCTTAGGAGATGGTACAGTGGACAGTGAAATAAGGACACATTTTAACTCACCTAACCGGTATACCTAAGTTTTATTTTCACATCCATAATTAAATTTAGATTATCCGTCGTTTGGAATTGCTTACAAAAATCAAAGAAGTGAAATCTGTTTCCATCTAGAAGAGACTACATTAGGCAATGGAAAAAACAACAAAATTAACACCTTTAACATGCTTACGGTATTTTATTTTTATTTTCACTGCTATATTAAAATTCACAATTATGGGTAGGGTATTAATTGGGAAAATGGAGGCTTAGAACGTTTTTGCGAAAATCCATAATACCATGTGTCTCTCATGATGTATGCTACAAATGGTTCTTGCTAATAAATCTATTTATCGATCTGTGCATTGTTAAATGTAATCTTCAATATTATCCGCTGTTAGCTCTAACTACTGTACTCTAACTACTTGTATTTCTTCGACCTATCTGCGGAAGTTTTGACTTTTCTAGGGTCAAGGGTGCCGGGAATGTCTCCGAGTTGTCATCTGGGATATTGGGTCATTGACTTCCGCCTTGCCCACGTTCTACTTTGAGTCCACCCCCGACATTTGCATAACAAACTTCTACGCTACTACTAACCTCGATATTTAATGCAACCATCATCTCTGTCCGCTAAACTCTCTCTCGTGCTCAGCTGTTTTTATTGAAGCAATTCCTTATGAATAGTGTAGAAAGAATCACATAAACAGTATATTCATATGCGATTTTATTCGAAAAATATTTTATAAGGACTATATTTGACAAGAAAGGAAGTGTATTTCTGTTTATCCCATTTTCTAAATTTGTGTTATTCTTAGCCCAGTTATTTTGCTTAGCCCTGTAAAAAGAATAATAATGCGTATTTTGATTTAAGTAGCTACAAACCAAACTAAGATAACCTCTTTAATATTTTACACTAGTAAATTACCGTGAAAAATCACAGGCGGATTAATTAGATACGCATTAGAAATACATAATTTATTTATACAAAATACTATTAAACAACACACTTCATCTAGGCCTACCTAACTATGCAAACGGGGATTTTTAACCCCGTAAATGTGTACAATTATAAGGACTATAAAACTGTAGGAATATTTGTTAAGATTTTGTGTTAATGTGTATTATTATATATATTTAAGAAATATAAAATTTTTATCTTTTAATTGCCTTTTATTTCATATTGATAGATCAAATGATTTAGAAGTTACTAATATTATAGGCTATTTTATTGATTGAAGTTGTAAACATAACCCCAAAGTATAATCTACGCTACGTTTTGTTTGCGTATTACAGATGATGGGTGAAATCAGGTGTTAGACTATATTATTATTAAGTTAAACGAATATTTATTTCTTCTTTAAATGTTACTCCACATACGTATGCTCGTAATCGCTTATATTGCTATCAGTTTTTTTAAACTTTATAAAGGTTTAAAACAAATATGGTGGCTAGAATTTGTAAGATATGTTACACAGCATTGTATTGTGCATTAATGTAACCGCTTAAAAAAAAAGTATTTGAAGGTAAATTTACATTTCATCAATGTGCTGATTTGAAATAGTCGTACTCAATCGTTGGTCCATCATAAGGTAAACCATAAATATAGGTATAATAGAGACCAATTTGAACTTTATTATGTTATTTACATAATTTACGTTCTGTTTTTGATTGACTAGTACGTTTACGGGGTGATTATTTGAACCTGGCCACCATTACTTTTAAACAAAGTTTAAATGAGCCCCCTTTCTAGTGGGCAGCAAAAATCTGTATTTTAATTTTGAAAATTGGCAACTATTTTTCAATATGGTGTCCAACTTTAACATTGTTCGTGAAAATAAAAAGATATATTTTAAATGGCCGGTTCGAGAGTTAAGTGCTTTTATTTAGAGGTGAAGTTAGGACCGCATGGTACTTTAACAACAAAATTAATACATTTTATATAAATAAAAAGATTAGGAATAAATGCATTAGTACATTAGGTATATATTAGACTGTTTTATATAAATCAAAACAAAATATGAATAAAATACAAATAAATTGATACTAAAATTATGTAAAATCATAACAATTATTGAGTATATAAACAACTTTAAATACTAGGCAAATGATATAATATAACATATTCAATGCTGAAATATAATTATAAACAACAAAATTGAATACAAGCTGGAACAGAGTATGGATAATAAAGAAATTAACAAATACACTTATTATAAACTCAAATAATTTATAAATATCTCAAATTATACTAGACTCCCCTTAAACCACCCAGACTATTTAAATCGACCCCAAAAGCTGGGAAAATTGTAAGACGTTTGATCTGTAACACAGGAAACGGAGATGGTATCGTATAAGTAACGACTCTTTATGTATGTGACAGGTGACAAAGTTTACGTGAGACGTTTAGATATGTATCTAAATATTGGTAGCACTTGTCCGGACATTTTTTTAAAACGTGAGATGTTTTCTTAAAATGCAGACGTGGAACTGGTATTTTAAATGTTGGTTCACGTTATGGGAAAGGTCAGTGTTTAGATTACCCAGCTTTGTAGATTAAGACGATAACTTGTAACCGTAAATAAACATGTTTTTTACTGCATTCCTCTCTTTTGTGAAACATCTCATAGTTAAATATTGTAAGTATTCAAGAATTTTTGTTCATTTCGTTATTTCTCTTTGTGCTTTCAAAAATTAAAACTAATCCAAGCAGTTTATATGTTAGTTGCTCTATTACTATTTATGGTTAAAATAAACAATAAAGGTGGAACATTTTTTAAAACCCTAAATTCTGTACTTTCTTTTTGTTGCCAAAAATAGTTTTAATTCAAAATAGATTTTTTCTTGAGATTTTAAACGTCTTAGATGTATTACAGCCTTAGCGTCATTAAATTGTCCTCTACATCCAAACTGCAAATACATTAGATGGATTTATCTCGACTGGGATATGGATTCCAAATTGAGAAAATAATAATCGCCTAAGTGCAATAAGTATGCCGTGGAATGAAACTTAATCAGATTACGGTATTTTAGTAAAGTATAAAATTCTGTTGTTTTTAATAAAATGTTTATTTTATATAATTTTACAAGACATCGAGGTATTAATTATTCAGATTGATCGTTTCACTTTGTTATTCAACACGGTTTTACGAGCATCGGTTTCTTTGAAAGGATAGGGCATGAGCTAAATAAACAGTATCATTAAGAGAAACTACTAGACAATTTCTCTTTACAATGAAACTGCACGTCGGCGTCGGCCGTGCGATATTGGGATAGATGGCTGATATGTTTAACATTTGGTTACGGACTGAACCTAAGCATGGGCAAGTTACAACGCGTATGTATGTCAAGAAGACTGACTATTAAAGGAACATGATTCGTAATGTTCACACTTCTCAGCTGTTTAAGGCAGAAACTTGTTTCCAGCAAACAGATGCGAATATAATTAACCTACAATTGTTGCCATGGTTATTCCTAATAATTATACTGGAGTATACTACCGTTTACTCAAGAGGAAAGTAGTTCAAAGTTGAACACAGCGCTCGTACAACGCAGGATTCTGAAAGGAGTTGTTTTTATGGCAACAATCAGTTTAACGTCTTTGTAACTTAGAAAAATACCTTATGGGTTTTTAATAATGTTTTATTATTCTATTAAGGGTTTTTAACCGTATATGAATAATTATTCCTAAATTACGATAGAGGTTTTAAAATATCGTTGTCTACGAGAGAACTAAAGTCGCGGTATATATTGTCCGCGAGAGGAAAGAAGTCCTCTGAGCCAGGATGGTATGCAGCAGTGTTTGTATGTTACCGCACGGCATTTGCAGGCGCTCCGCGTTGTCCAAACCTTTCGCGCCCCATAGTTTTGTTTCTGCTAATGTGGAATCCCTGTAGAACAGCCGTTAAGAATACTACTATAAATACTAGTAGAATTCTAGGGCTATAGAATACTTGGGCTAGACCAGTCCGCCACGGAAAGCTATGTTTTATTTTTTTATTTTTGTCATCAATAATTGTATTACTCTAGGTTTAAATTTGATTATAATTATTTGTATAATATACAATATACTATAATGTTAGCATACTTTTAATTTGATTCTCTGAAATATTTCTGAAAAATAAATACGAAATTGAACAAAATGTGTCACATTATTGAAAATAATTGTATTTATTACAATGAACCACCAAAACTTGAATGACATACTGCAGTTTAATAAAATATGTGTAATACTTATAAAATAAAACACATAAAAGTTATAAATACTTACACATAATGAGTAGCTTATATGCAGATATGCACATGACATAATAATTACTATTGACACAAAATATTTAAAAAAAACTGCTTTATATAAATTATACCTAGGCCTTAGGGAGTTAATTTAATAGTTGAATTTAAACAATTGAACTATTTAAATTTAAATTAACACTGTGCAATTTAACTTAGTCTACAACTTGCTAGTCAAGATTTTTTAAATCCCATCTTGTGTGTTTTGTTGTATTTGTGAGTGTTTTGACCATGTGGGTTTTATACAATGTTATTAAATTAATTATTAATTAATTAAATTTAATTAATTAATCGTACAATAATTATTACAGCACAAACACTGCAATAATTTACAAATTTTACATGTACTTTATTTCTATTTAATACAGTAGTTTTTCTTTTTTTAGCGACCGCTAATAATCAAAACCGCGAATACCAAGCCCGCGAATGTCGAGGGATTTGCTGTATATCAGTTTTTTAGTAGGCCTATCAACAAGCTTTTGCTAGTTTTGTATATAAATTTAAAATGGTTTACAATTTAATATTGTATAGTAATTTAAGAACTTGTAAACACTATGTACATAAGTGTAAATATAATCTTACTTGTAAATACAATAACGGTTTTTCTTACTGCCTAACTGTACAAAATCTGACAGTAACAACTTTCTTTCTTAATAACAAACTTTTGTATTATTAATCCTATACTGTAATAAAGTTAGTTTTTAAAACTGAAAGGCTTATCAAACCTTAATGGTTTTCTCAACACTATTAACACAATTAAATAGCTACAATAAAGTAAAACCTCAATTGGCTATTTTACATGTTTTGCCACAGTGAATGTGACCGCAGAATGCCGCGTGCAACGTAAGCTTAGCGCCGACTCAGATAAGCGCCTGCAATTTTTTGAATAGGCAAGTGCTCAGGGGACTTCTTTTCTCTCGCGGACAGTAGCTTCAGTCTGACCTTATTGGCCTTGAAAGTGCAGTGTTGATTTTGTGCTGTCCGTCTATTATTGTGAGTTAATGAACAAAGCTTTTCGTGGTTATTTTTAACCTTAAAAAAATATACAATGTAAATTTTCAAGTCTTTTATGTTGTACCTATTATGGTTTTGATTTTTTTAAACATTTTTTCATGTATTTTTTCTTTTTTTTTACAATAAACTGTTTGTTACTTTTTTTAAATGGAATTAACAGCCTATTTAGTTTATGATTTATTTAGCCCTACTGATGTTCTTGTGCCACAACAACTGTATTTACATCTTTTAATAATGCTGTAATACCATTTTCGATTTATGACTTTGCTATTTATAATGACTTTACTATAATTCATTTTTAGATTGCCTGATTATATATTCTGGTCTTTTTCGCTGCAATTAATTTTCTCCAAGTAATCAAATCTTTAGTGATGGTAATCTACGAAATCATTTTCTAACAACCTGGTTTATCAACTCTCAATGCTTTTCTATTTATAGATACTTTCTATATTCAATAGATATAAATGTCATCACTTTACTTTTCGGTGTGTTGCAGTAGTTAGTCTGGTCGTCCAAGTTGGCTATAGTTGCAACTTTTATCACAGTTGCACGGGATCGTACCTACAGTCGGGAGCATGAAATAAGCATCAAGTGTTGCCAGATCGTGCCGCAGAGCAAGCGATTCTCGACCGCTCCTTGCTTTGTCAGTCCCATATCTGGCAACAGCGCAAAAATTCTCACCCGCCTTATTTCGTGCTTCCCACTGTAGTTATTGGCGCTCTGCCTTCATTATTGCACCTGTCAGTGTAATACTATGTTTTATTAATTCTAACCTGACATCCCTTTAACTCAAGGTTAAGTATTAACCTTAAAACAAATCTTACTATCATGTAAAAGTGACCAATTTAACTTTAAAGGGAACCTTGCGTTAATTTATTTATCTTAAGTAACAAACATTGAATTCACACGTACATTTAGGTTATAGGTTAAAACTAACATCTACATGTCTGGACATTACAATGTTTGCCTTTTTTTTTTTTAACTGATGGGTCTAGCCAAACTGTGCATATATTAATATTTTTCGTTGCAATAGTTACTAAATGTGTACTTAACTTCCCTGAAAGATAATTATATGTATATTTTAAAATAATAAAATACAATTTTCCACCACTAGATTCTCAGGAAAATATAAATTATCCTCCAGTGAATTGTTTAATAGCTTCTGTAATTTACAAGACATACAAACACACTTTAAATCTTTGTAATATAAGTAGGCCTATAGATGTAATTATAATTATTTCCTCTTCATTGATATTATACAGATTAGTTGAAATTTATTCCGTTTAAAGTTTCCATTAAGTGCATTGCAATTGACCATAATAAATTGAATAATAAAGAAATGTGCTTTGACATGCATTTATATTTTAGTAATAAAAGTAGGCCTATCCAAACCATAAAAGAGTGATACCCAACCAAGCGATGCCGAGCCTTAATTGAACCAAATTAAATATTAATTTTTCATACGATTGGATCCCAATATGGTCTGTTAATGCCGACATATACGGGTATTAAATACGATTATGGCAATTAAAGGCTATAACTGAAGAAAAATTGATATTTATCGTCGTTTAGATTAGAAAGTACACACAGTAAGTGGTTGTTTATCGATAAACAATGCCATTATGATTGAGTAAACCCGGTCTTATAACTATATCTGTAGTTGACAGTTTAAAACGGGCGGAAATAATGTGTGCTTTCTCTGTGGAAAGTAAGGAGAAAGTGGCGAGGGAGACGTAGCGTGGAACAACTACTCGTGATCTAGTTCATGACCTAGTTTGTACATCGGTTTCTCTTTTCAATGTACGTCCTCTCACTCTGACGCATCCGGCCAGTACCCTCTTGCGCTGTTTAGTACTTTCCCCTTCTTTTAGGTGTCACGCTGTTGTTAAAGCGGTGTTGTAAGGAGATGAACAATCTAAACACTGCACGACATAGTATAGACGTAAACAAAGGTGGATATAGCGTTTCTCTCCTTTATCAAATGGATTTAAAGCTGATTATTGTCTGCTCACAAGCGCGCCTATGGCTCGTATTAAATTCTTTAAGCGGATTTCAAAAACGAATATATAAATACGTACATTTTAAGGCGATTACTGTAGGCTACTTATAAAGCTCAAAATATGTTAAAAGAGCATTTAAAGTTTGCTATACGAAGGAGTTATACAGATTTAAATAGGCGAAGGAAATCATTCGGAATGGATATATAATGTTTAGTGTTTTTTTTTTTCCTAAACTCTTCTTGTTTCAGTTCATAATTTAATTTTAGAATAATGTCTTTGTTTTATAATATTGCAAATGACATTCGTTTTTTGAAATGTTATTTATTTCTAATTGTTTTGGTTTCATATTTGTTTCAATAAATAATATCCAAAATATACAAAATGCCAATTGATACTGAAAGCTTTTTATGGACAGCTTATAGAAATAAGAACTGAAAACACATTGCTATTTCTTTCTCCCTGTTTTCTAACTACAGCAGGTGTAAACATTGTTTCTTGAATATTTTAATGGCATGCGATAGAGCCAAATTCAAAATTAGACATTTTAAAGTTGCAAATTTAAAAATAAAACTCATGTAAAACGAAATAAATTATCCTAAACCTAAATTACAGTGTAATAATATTTAGGTAAACATAAATGGTTGTTCTAAACAATATTGAATTTAAAACTAACTTAGTTATTGAAATAAATCCTCTCATTACTAATAACCTATAAACAGTTCTCCGCAAGAACCTGCCGAGCTGTTCAAATCACCATAAACCCATTTTAACTGGAAAGTTGTTTGATGTTTTTAATAAAAAATAAAGAAAGAAATTTACTTGGTGAAGCTGCTCTACCAATGTAAAATAAGCATAGTATAATTTGTTTTAATTACTCCGAATATTTTTTAATGTAAACGCTTACAGTCTTCGGCAGAGTAATAATTTGTACTACGAAGGTCACAACGTATAATATAAGTTCTCGAGAACAAATTTGTTGTATTTATTACAAACTTATGTCACGAGTAAAATAAATATTGACTTACAGCCTATTTGCCAGTAAATACCTCCTGTCATTTGCATGCGACCTTCTGCTGTGGTCTTGGCAAAGAATTACTACTTGTGTTTAGTTAGGTCTATTTCATGTCGGATCGATAAGGTTGGCTGATTTATTGGGTTTCTTTGTTTCAAATATGTTGAAGTAAAATATCTTATTTGTCAAACGCCAATCAGTTATTATAAGTAATTTATAAACACTACATCAGTTAATCAAATGATATATTATATATAATAGATTGGTCTTTTCATTTTAACTTTGTGGTGGTCGTAATTTTTAGTCAATAGTATAAGTATCTGTTACATTTAATAATAAAGAATACAGTAGTTTTAATTATTTCGATGTATAAGCAATTCTTTCTTTGCAGGTAGATTTACTAAGAAAGAAATCTTTTTCTACTAGATATACAATTGAAATGTTCACGAGGAGAATTGTAGGGTGTAAATCATGAATTTCTTTTATTTATTGTGTGCTTATTTTTCCTATCAACATTGCTAATTGATATTCACAATTAGACTTACTGTGAAACAGAAATTACACTACCTATTTCAAATATTTTCCCTCTATTTTTTCAAATACAACAGTTAGTTTTCCCTAGTTTCTCTTATACAGGGTTCTTACGGTCAGGAGAGGCCAGGGAAATTCAGCAAAACGAAAAATGAAAGGGGGAAATTGGGGAACTTAATTTCATATCATTGTTGCAAAAACTGGGAGATCCTTATTTTACGTAACACAAATTGCTGAAACAGTTTAGTTTCTTCATGATAACATCTCTAGTATGTTAAAAGTCTTAAAAATACTAAAACTTTGTATATTATTAACTCAAATGGGAGGATTCTAAAATTTGAGATTTTATTTTTAAATAAAATGTTATTTATTAAAATTATTTTTTATTTTGTATTTCAAAAAAAGCCTAGTTTGTTCTGTTAAAATATAAAACTTGGATTTCAGGATTACTGCTGACTATAGGAATTGTGGTGTAAGTTGAGTTAACTGGACTAAAGGAATCTAACACAAAAGTGAACTGTTTCCTCTCATTATTTAGCACTATATTCTGAGGAAACCTTTCTTATCATCAACACTAAAAACTAAGATAGCCTACACCTTGTTGCACTTACTAAACAAAATGTTTATTATAAATTATATATCTTTGTATGGGGCAATACAATAGCTTTTTTGTCGTCCATGGATGGTGAGTTAAGGGAAGGAGGAGGCTAAAAGGTATGCAATAAAATGTATTTTATTAAAATGTAAAGCACAATTTGTAGTAAAATAATTTCAAAATATTTCCCTCGAGTCGGTCAGGAAAGTTGAGAACAATCATGGAAAATCAGAGAAATGTTTTAGGAAACCTGCTATAACTAACTATAAACATAGAAAATAATTAAACATTTGTTTTTCGTGGTTTACATTAATTGTAAGTTTGGATTACTTTTATTCACTATATACTTTTAATTTGTATTATCAAGTATTATACATTTTTTTTAATTAGATGAAAACCCAATGCTATACAAAAAGTACTTGAATTTACATATTATTATAAATATAAATTTTGTCAATTTCGTAAACACAAATAAAAAAACAGTGCCCTAAAGCCTAGCACTAGACCTACACTAAAAGATATTCCTGTAGTCCCATGACCTATGGGTATGACTCCCGGCGTATATTGAAAGGTCTTTTATTATGTGAAGTCTATAGTGTGTTCACATTGTGCGAGCTGTATAACCTATGTTTCGAAACAATATGGTTTTACTATTTTTGGTAATTTGCTTGATTAATTGTTTTTTTTTTTAAATATGTAGATGTTTTACAACATATGTTACATTAAACAGACAAAAGTAACAATTGTCAAACAATATTATTTAATACTATATTGAGTTACAGAATGTAATCACAATTTGTATCCTTTAAATCGAACTTGTTTACTTCCTCAATGAAAGTTTAACAAACTAAGTCAATATATATATCAAACATTATTCAAGTTAGTCATAAGCTGCTGGTGCTTTGGTGGATCCCGTTGGTTAGCTCGCCCACATTGACATGTAAATGTTTAACTAAGTGGATCAACATTTCCGTGTATGTTGCATAATCTAACAATGGTCACGATATATTTAAACAGAACAATGACTTCTGAACAATAGTTCCAATAGATGCAATTTACACGAATACAATAAATAATGTTATTTGTACAAATTAGTTAAATCAAACTGTACATTCAAAACTAATTAAGTAGGCTGTGTTTTAATAGCTAAGTGGATATAGAGTTTCTCATAATTATACCTGGACACATTTACCGTTTTTGCCCTACTTGTACATTTCGGAATATGTGTTTGGATTTATAAAATGTGCTCCAATTTTGATTTGAGGAGAAAATATATAATTAGTAGTCTTTAAATTGTTTGTAATTTGTAAACCATTTAGGAAGTTTTATCGAAGTTATAGAAACCACAGCTCCTTATATTAAATATTTTGAGTTACAAAAATAATCAAGGCTGGATTTGGTTTATATCCACATAAAATGTGAACTGACATGATATAGTTAACATAAAATAATAGGTACTGTATATCGTAATGATTTCTTTTTTGTTAAAAAGTTATTATGGTATCTCGGAACATTACGGAACGACTATTTATTTAAAACGTAATGCAGATGTTTGTATAATTTTTTGAAAATAGCAAATGTTTACGAGTTTTTATATAGTTTTTGTTATTTTTCTACATTTATGTTTGGAGTATTTCACGTGTAGTCTGTTTTCATAAATCCCCCCCCAATTACATGTTTTATAAAAACGTTTATAAGGTGAAATTAATAATCAAACACACAGGAAATTATTAGCACCTATAACCTATAATATACTATTTTCTGCGCAATAGATATCTTGCCTTATTATATTCTAACAAGGAATGACTCAGACGTAACGGAGTTTACATATTAAGTCAGTTTACGCGGATATCTCTTGTGGGAGGATCGTTTCCTTCCAGTTTAACATTGACTTCATCTGATCGCCTGCCTACGTTCCTTTCAGTCTTTGCAACTATTTCGTAATCGCTGTTTTTATTTTTATTACTGCTTTTTTTAAATATATATTTAAGTATATTAGTTAACTTTAATTTTTAATAATGAAGCAGCTTGTGCCTACCCGATCCCTCCATGCTCTCCGGGCATGACGTGACAAATTTAAATGTTAAATGTTTCATCCTTGTGAAACTGCTACAGAAAACAACCAAATGAAGCTGTTATAAATGTGCTGAACTATAGAAATGTAGACGAACCAAATACATATAACTTGACCACATCCAACCGATATATTGTTTTTTTTTTTTTACTTTCAACGCAATCTTCAAATTTCAAGTAAATAATGTCAAAATGGTTTCAACCAGTTTCATGTAATTCTGCATTTGAAGTAATAATTAACATAACCATCGAATTATCAGCGAGTTAGAAGAATCTTTGTAATCGTAACTAAGCGTGGTTTTTGAACCAGTCTGGTAATTTCTAATTGCCGCTTACCGAATTCCAAGGCTTTTTTCAAGCTAAAGAATATTCTGTCCGTGAGTGAAAACGTCTATTAACGTAAATGAGATGTGAAATGGAATCTAATCCTTTTCTCATACATAAATCTATACAAACGCATTTGATTTCTGGAACTTTAAATTAGTTGGAGAGAAGAAATAAGCAACCGTTTGTGGAACCGTTAGGAAAACAAAATAATTATACTGCTTGTTTCGATGATACTGTAAAGGTGCATTTTGGCGTAGAATCACGACTTCTGGCTTGTGCAATGTTAGACAATATCCTTGCATCAATGTGATTGACATCAGCTTTCCGTCTGCTTCCTTTGTTATTTTGACAGCACTTTCATTGATACACCGACTGCATCTTTTCTAAACAGAGAGATTTCACTTTTTATATTGTTCTCTACTGTACCATGACTGTTCAATTTATTTCATTGACATTTTGGAAAGTTGGGGAAGTGAGCCACAAAACAGATTTGTCACATTAATTAGAAATCTACTAAAAATCCATGCATACAGTACATTTATTTTCCTGACTTTTCCAGCGAATGACAGACAAACGTTTTTGGGATTTCAAGAAAAGCATTAGCAAAAGCCTTTAACGTAGGTACAATTATAAACAGTTTATAACGTTGTTTGAATTGCATAATGTTTAATAAACATACAATTGAAATGATTTATGAAACATTATACTTACAATATATTAGGTAGTCAGGAATGTTACGTTTTACCTTTTCTGAAATTATTATTATAAAAATATAAAACTTTTGCAATATTCACATTTATCTTCTTTTTGTCCCTGTTTTAACGCAAGTATTCTTAATATTAACAATTACGAATATATAAAGGACATTAAAAAAAAACGCAATACACAATAGCACAAATTGAACGATAACGTCACCTATCAATCAAAAATTAAATCGACAAAAATAATTCGTTATAGCATTCTTAAAATGACTCCTCGATAGAGTAAAATTATAAACAAACCGCTTTAAGTTGGATTTACATATTTTGACATCCCTTGTTAGTTTAACTTCTTAGGAAGTTTGAAAATAAAACCGCCTTCTACTTTAATTGATAATTTTTCGATAGCAGCCAACCAGTGCTGTCGTCCTGGGAATCATATTTACTAAGGGTGTATGTATTTTTTCTTTAACCGATGAACAGTAAAATAAATAAATTTCCGTATGCACTTTAATATTTTAATTTTTAACCATTAAGTTATCAAACATATAATGTAAAGTAACTTCTAAAATGTATACACATTAAAAGGTTAGAATTTCCTGTGAATGAGTGCAGAATTTTGGCGACTCGAATGAGACGTAATTCAATTTGTTTTATATAATTACCCTATTTCATAATATTTTCTTAATAATAACATTTAATAATATATATATATATATTTTTTTTTTTTTTTTTAATAAAACCATAGAACTTCGATTTTTTACACAGTTCTTTTGCACAATCCTTTCATGAGAGCTTTTTTAGTCAATTTTGAACTTTAGATATTTTATTGATTGCGCTACGTCATGCGTTTCTTCACGTATCAATATACGAGAGCGTAAATATCGGCAAGCACTATTTATTTGATAAATTTAAACAATTCTATATAATTTTGTTGCCGGTCTTATAGTTATGTCGTCAGCATAAACCGAATCATACTGTTGACTTTGACATGATCGTGCAGATCATTTATATTAAGAACTAGCTGGCCTAATCCGGCTTTGCACGGATAGACAAATCAAATTTAAATGTATATTAAGAAGAAAAAAAACATATATCAATAAATATATTACACTATGTATTTCTTATGGAGGTTTTTAGTAACTTTGACCCCCTCGCCAAAACTCCCTAAAATTTAGAATTTTTTGAAAATCTGTCTTAGCGAGCACCTAGGGCCCTAGAGGAAACTACATACTAAATTTCATTCCAATCCGTTCGGTGGTCTTTGAGATTTCGTGATGAGTGTTTCGGTGAGTTATAGATGAACAACAATGGGTCCGGAATGGATGTCATAGCGTTACTTTATAATTTAAGGGTCGGCTCTAGTAAAACAGAAAGCAACCTGCGACTCCAGCGTAGCGGCGGTAGGTTACGCGGACATTGCTCATCCTAAATCCATTTAAAACCCGAAATTGTTCAAATAGCGTTTTCAAAAAAATACCAAACTCTTGGGGACAAAATTCTTCATCCGAATGGCTTGATAATTTTTCGCTATAATTAATAGTTATATCGTAAAAAAATATTTAAAGTCACCCTATAGCGGCGGTAGGTTACACGGACATTGCTCAGCCTAAATCCATTTAAAACCCGCAATTGTTCAAATAGCGTTTTCAAAAAAATACCAAACTCTTGGGGACGAAATTCTTCATGCAAATGGCTTGGTACTTTTTCGCTATAACTAATAGTGACAACATAAAAAAATATTAAAAATTAATTTTTTAAATTGTTAATAAATATTAAACAAAACGTTTTTCTTAATTTTGGAAAAGCCATTTGCATGCGTATTGGCCATAGCTTTAAAATGACATATCGTTCATAATTATCCGATCAAAAATAAAGGAAAAATATGGATTTTAATTTAACATTGGTCTTATGGAGTGTCAACCAACATGGCCGACAGCTAGAGCCGACCCTTAACTAATATGTATCAGATAATGCATCAGAGACCTAACCATTTCCTTTCTATTTGTTATTTATGGCTAAGGCCGGTAAATCATATTGACACAAAGCAGTCTACAATATGTTTTTGTTCGCCCTTAAAAATATTTCGTACCAAAAAAAAATAATTGTTGCGTTAACACGATTACTAAAGCATACAACTTAATAGCCCTATAGTTCTCCAGTCCATTTTATTAGGAGAAATTTATTTACGATATTTACAAATAGTTTCAGCTTTTATTGCATTATGCACCCGACATCATCTTGTATCACTACTCGTACATTCTTACACCGTTCTCTAATTCCCATTTACTGTTAAGCACTACATTATCCAAGTCATCTCATAGTCTACAGGATCACTTGAACGACGGGCTAATTAACGCGTTCGCTGGTTTACTTTTTGTTAAGCTTTCTGTTAAATCATCTTCCCAACCTGTAACTTTACAACGCCGTTACCGTACTTCGTCGTCAGTCAGCTAGAACTCAATACCGTACCTCATTCTCTGGATGATACGCTATACCGTTACTTAGCTTAATTCCTTAGTTTTAATTAATAGACAAATAAGTGTCAAACGCATGTGCGTTGTACTTGTGAGGCCCTATTGGGATATCTAGTCGTTGTAATCAAATTAATCAAATCATTATTTAATGTGGAATTTTCGTTCTTTTAGGAGCATTACAAGTGTAGGCCTACCTTTGAACTGTATTTTGCCTAAATTTTAATTTCTTCCAATTAAATTAATCAAATCAGTGTAAAACATATTTATAAGTCAGTTTTTAAAAGTTTGAGACTAAATATCGTAAAGATAAAGACATTTTAAAACTATGTGTTCTATCAAAATATGTCATATTGGATTCAAAATGTTATCTTTGAATTGTCTTTGAAATCTTTGAATATTGTTATATCTCGTACAATATTGTATTCAACAGAATTTAATTTAAAAAAAGTGTACTGTATTTCCTTATTATAAAGCACTATACAGAGTGTTTCTTTTAAATCGGTCACCATTGTGATCTCTTATACCATTAATATGGGAGAAAACTTTAAATAGGGATCCTTCCATAATTTGTTAGTAAATTTAAAGTTTTACTTCAGATTTGAAAATTGACCGTTATATTCTAATGTGCTTTGAAACGCCCTTTTAATCACAAAGAAAAAGTTTATGTTTATAAAAAACGGTCAGTATTTTCACGACTTTAGACGATTGAAACCGGAATTTCTCCAACACATTTGAGTTGGCTGCCATATTGAAAAATGGCGAATATTTTTCGAAATTTGAAAAACAAATTTTTAATCGTCTCGAAATAATATAAAATGTACACATTTAAAGTTGTCATACAAATTAATAGTTCAAGTTGCCCAATAGTGATCCCCTATAAAGTCACACTGTAGATCTTATAGAATGTAAAATCCTTGCCAAGAACAATAATAGTATTTTTAGTGTAAACATTGACAAAGTTTTTGTTACAGTAATTGAAGTAAATCTAAAAATATAGTCCTAGTGTAGTGTAGTTTTAATGTGCTAAATATATAATTATAGCAAGTTTTGAGTTATGTCACTTAGGGTTTCAGGGTCCACTGAATGTGTTTCAATCATTATTGTTTGTATATTTGTTACTAATCACATTAATGGAAAAGTAATCAGTTATTATAGGTTGTTTTTAGTAAAAGAAAGATTTATTTTATAGTGTGTATTTCAAAGAAAACATATTATTATTTTCAAACTATGTATACAGTCATATTTAAGAAATAAACTATATTGTGTATGGTTACAAAATAACACTCAGTATTGTAACGTACTTTTATTAAAATGTACATAATTGTTTGCTTACTTAGGAGACAGGGTACATAGGTGCTTAAACCCTTTGCTTAATAGTTTATTTAACCTTTAAGCCTATACCAACACAAATAAAGGTCACCACCACCCCTCTGTACAAATTGTGTGAGTTATTGTCTTTGAATTGTACTGTATTAACTATACTTGTTTATTATGTAGTTCAATGTAACATGTAAGCCTACCTAGTAAGTGTAGCCTACTATTTATTGCTTAGTTATGTGCCTAACCTTGAGCCAACTTGATGTATGTCTTTCTCTTTTTTATGCTGAACACAACTTTAGACCTGCGATGATTTCATAAGTAGTTTCTTATAGTATGCAGTTTTTAATATCTGCTTTTGTCCTTCTTAAATTGTTGTTGAACTGTAGCTTAGAACAAATAACCGACTGCAGACATATTGGCATTCATAATAAACAAATGTTTGAGTGTGCAAAATTTGCATTGTCTTTCGACATAATATACTGTATTGAAATAAAGCAATTTAAAAAGATATTTAAAAATTAAATGCAATTAGACAATAATATAAAACTGACTAGATTGTCGCGCTTAAAAGTTTTGAACATTTGTTTTGAAGGAAGTTGTAAACATAACATCTACAGTATATAATTTGAACTGGTATTTAAAATTGTGGGAAATACCAATCTAAAACAGATACCTCAAAAGAAAAATACTGAAACTTATAAATAATATAAGCGAAAGTTTAGGCATATATAATAATTTATAAAATGCTATCCATGTAAAACATTTGTTCTTTTAAAAACACAAATCAGCTGATTAAAGATAATTATTAGTGTTAGAACGATAATCTGCTGTTTATTTATAGTACAGTACTTAATAATTTGAAACAAATTACTTTTATTTTCAGTTTGTAGTTTATGTTTGTGTTTATGAGTTGGCGTAATGTAATATCCTTCATCCGATTGTTTTGATAGTTACACCATCCGATAGGGAATGAAAAGGGCTACAAAAAGGGTATCAACATTTTTTGTTAAAATGTACTGTTTTTAAGTAATTTAGGTTTGACATTTTTAAACAGCCGCCATTTTGACAAGCATGATTGCATAGAATCGAATATTTTTCTTGCGATATATTATTGTTAGGTTAAACTTCATGACATGTTTGAACTCAATCAGTAAAACCGTTCTCTATATATGAATTATTTTGTAAAAAAAATGGCGGATATCTGGAAAATGAAGCGTTTTCTTGCCTATGTTTATATGAACTTTTTTTCTTATTTGTAGCTATAGAATGAGCTACTGAGAGATTGCCGCATGGTTCTGAATAACTCCCATCAATTTAATTTGATTTAGAAAATTAATGTTATAATATTATGTTAACTTAGCTTTAAGGTTATGATTAATCCAATACTTTTATTTAAATGAAGTTTTAACACATGTATCTGAAGGCTGCAAGGATTTGGCGTGCAAATATAAAGTACGCTAGATATTGTGTTTTTAAATCCAAATCAGGCATTATTATCCCTACTAAATTCGTATCTGTGCTTTATAACAATAGTACCTCGGTCCTATTACTCATCAGTAAAAAGAATTTTTCTAACGTATAACTTAATCCTAACTTTATCCTAACGTATATACGATTAACGTTAGATGTAAATAGAGGATTATTGCCAACTGTAGAAGACTTGACTAACGCCTTGTTAGACTCTCGATTACCCTACTTGTTTGTTTATACGAGTAGTTTTTTATTAGTAAAAATATCTCTATATAGGACCTGCTAAATATTATAGTAGGATTGTTGCTGATGAGCTCTGCATTTTATGCTTGCTAACTAAAAAGGAAAACTTTGGTGAGCCTTCGCATTCTAAGACCTTTAATTATCTCGGCCAATTTAAAGTTATTGACATGAAATTTGCCATAGTCAAAGAACTTTTTTGTCTGCAACTATATTCAGAAGGGACACATAAAATAGGTATTTAGTCGAATGACGATCCCGTTTTTAAACATTGTAGTTATTTTCGTTCTTCTGTCAAAAGAAAATCATTAATCACGCGATTACAATGTGTCTAATATAAGTTTTGGGAAATTAGAATATCTGTATTACAAACAAAAAGGTCCCTCTTGTTGCCGATTAAATACCTTATGCCTATCGTTCGTGACATATTCTCAAACATACTGCAAATATTTAGAAATACATAAACTCATTTTTTATAAAATATTTTGGCTGAGATTCGAGAAACTGTACTGAGACCCACTAAATATTCAGACAAAATGTAATCTGACGAATACACCTGGCGTTGGTAAGTTCTAGATTGAGTGAAGCCAGTAATGTATACAATAATCAAATCAATTATGCTATGTTTGAACTGATCTTATAATGCGTTCTATTTAAGTAAGATTAAAGATTTGGAAACAGTGGTGCGGGAGTCAAACTCGAACTGTCCAAGTTTTTGCACGTAACTCAATCATTAAAACACTAAACAAATGTGTGCAATCATTGTGAAATATGCGAGAGCTCCGATTCAAACGGAATTGTAAATCACTTTATTAGTGCTATAGTACGGTAGGCTACATAATGTGTTTATTTGTTCACTTCCATTTATGTATGGCTGTAAAATACTGTTAATTCTAACTAATTCTATAGTATCTGAACGCCTACCGATTATAGGGGTAATTAGTTAAAGCTAAGATTAAAGAAATAAGTGGCCAATTAGATTAGTTAAAAACACAATTAACCTACAAAGATAATAAGCGTTCCTGGGATTGGTTTATCATTTCGTATGTGTTTTAACATAATTTTCGTTGTTTTTACACAAATTAAACAAAACTTTCGGCACGGTCATATTGATTATACAAATATTATTTCCACTGAGTAATAATTGAAACATTATTTTGAATCGTTTTGAAAAGTCGTATTTGAAGTCATAAAACAAAAGTATAATTTTATTATCAACTCCTGTACAAGCGAGTGCTCTCTGTGAGTAATAAAATGGTATAGCGTAAGCGTGTGGTCGTGTAAAATAACTATCATTTTAAATATATATGTTGAATTGAATTGTCTTTATTTAGAGGAGTTTAGGACTTTAGAGTCTTCTCTTCCACCTAACCCATTGCATAAATATCAATCATATTATATTAATTTATAAAATACTACACAAATTTACAATATTAGACTATGATAAAACACATAACAATAGGTCTGTACAAAAAATAATAGTAATTAATTAAAAAGAAAAAGAAATTTTACAATTCTCTCAATTAAAATTCCTTACAAAATAATACATATTAAGCTTTCTTCTAAACTGTCGTACACCCAATCATACAAATCTGATTATAATCTTACCTCAAGACAAGGATGCTTCTTCGATTTTATTCATAAAGTAAGGTTTTTTGGATGATCATTAACTGGACTCGGCCGTCAACCATCTTTATTGCTTCTGGGAATGAATTCCATAAGCGGATACAGTAAACGATTTGTTAAACATTTCGGTATAGTAGATCATATTGTTGTGCTCTTTGCTAAGACGAACGCGTTGCCCACTACATCACACCGCTCCCCCTTGATTAAACATTTATTTCAGAAATTAATTTAAACTTTCAATTTACATAACTTTAGGGAATACTCACTCTTGCCTTCGTCTCTTAATCCGTTCAATGGGTCTATTGAATACTTTTTGTATTCATTTTTACGTATGACTTTTTAAGTAATAGCCAACGTTTAGTTGAATTATACATACGTAATTACTTACAGGAAAATTAAACTCTTTTTATTGTAAACTGCTTACTTATTTTACCAAAAAATTTCTAGTAATTGCATGTTTTTAGTTGAATAAAGATAAGTATTGTCTAAAGTAGACTCTTTAATTTTTGTAAGGTTGTAAGGTTACACTGAGCATACGTGTAACAGAAATGCGCTTAGAGTTTTAAATATATGACAGGATTAATATTCGTGGGTAAAACTACAGAAAAAGAAAGATCACAAGTCCTAGTAGATCGAAGGTTTTGTTTAGATTTTAAAGCGAAAAGTGTCAGTTATTTTCAGAATATTTTTTCACAGAAATAGATGAAACAAGAGGAGACTCCACAAGTTCATGCCAAAAAGGTTTTATATTTTTCGTTTTCTCAGTGACCTTGAGTTTCAAAGCGGAAAATGAAAAGATTTTTGGAGTTCATCACACGACAGTATGCAAGACTATTAATTGCCTAACGTTGCTAGCAAAAAGCTCATCACTGGATAAACATTTTTGATTCCAACAAATTTACAGACCATGAAATTGTCAGATAGACCTAAATTTCAAATACCTACAGTTATTGGGGCATTAGACTGCACTCATGTCCACATAAAAACCCGTCGCCATTTTCTGATGATTATAATAATAGGAAAAGGTTGTATAGCCTAAATTTGCACTTAACGTGTGATGCATGTGAATTAGTTCAATAATTCCATGAAGTGTCCATTATTCAAGAATTTGCAAACAGAATTCTTTACATGGGACGATTTAAAAATGCTTTTTTTTGTCTGTTTCATGTTACTGAGTATTTTAACAGAATTATTTTTCAATAGTTTAGTAAATAAAAGCCTCAGATATATCTTGAAGTCATTTTTGTAGATTAGACGAGAATGCTCTGATGACTTGGCCTTATAGCTCAAGCAAACAGTCACCAATGCACTGAGACGCCACAGTTGCGAGTTACGCTTGTGTGGGCATTTATGTACATACATGCAGTGTCATGTGATCTGTATGTATAGTTTGTCAAGTGTTTATTTATATGTACATACGTGATTCTTCCAACGTGTTCCCAGTAATCTATATATATAAAAGCCAAAACCCACTGACTCACTGACTCACTCATCACGATTTCTCAAAAACTACCGAACGGATTGGAATGAAATTTGGTATTTAGCTTCCTCTAGGGCCATAGGTGCTCACTAAGAAAGGGTTTGAAAAAATTCGAAATTTTAGGGGGGTTTGGGGGATCAAAGTTATTAAAATACGATTTCTTCAAAACTACCGAATGGATTGGAATGAAATTTGGTATGTAGCTTCCGTTAGGGCCATAGGTGCTCACTAAGAAAGGGTTTGAAAAAATTCGAAATTTTAGGGGGGTTTGGGGGGATCAAAGTTGTTAAAAAACGATTTCTTCAAAACTACCGAACGGATTGAAATGAAATTTGGTATGTAGCTTCCTCTAGGGCCATAGGTGCTCACTAAGAAAGGGTTTGAAAAATTTCGAAATTTTAGGAGGGGTTTGGGGGGATCAAAGTTACTAAAATCATAATTTCAGATCTTTTATTATTATGACAATAGTGCTTTTATTATTTAAGATCTATATATATAAAAGCCAAATACCACTCACTGACTGAACACTTAAAAAGAATACAATTACGTTAAAAAGACTGAAAATACGAACCACCACGGGCAACGCCGTACGGGTCAGCTAGTTACTTATAAGTAAAAGGTAGTACTTATTCAACTGGAATAAAGTAAAACTTGTATACTTGAAAGTATTTACTAATCAGTAGAAGTAACAATTTTTAAGTGGCTACTGTTTTTTATTTAATAGACCCTATATATGTAGATTTACTTAAAATAATAAAATTAAGAAATTTCTACTTGATGTAATTGCTTTATAAATAGTAGCAACTGGAAAGAACCTTTACTCAGAACAGAACAAAATTACAAATCAAATAATATAATTATTATTGTTTTAAACTGTGTTTTGAGTGCCTTCAATATCGTTAGGAGACAATATTAACAAATCTATAGTGGGCGTTGTGGTACATACCGAGTTCCCCATACAAAACTCAAATAATAATGAAAGTGTAACAAAATTATTATTTGACGTTCAATGATTAAACGAATCGTTAAACACACGGTGCCTGTGTATTCCTTGACCATAATGAATGGTTACTTATTTTAGTTGTTAATATATAGAGTATACAGTATACTAA
Source organism: Philaenus spumarius (assembly GCA_018207615.1). Lineage (NCBI taxonomy): Eukaryota > Metazoa > Arthropoda > Insecta > Hemiptera > Aphrophoridae > Philaenus > Philaenus spumarius. Next base: position 332,571 of record JAGFPH010000504.1, read on the forward strand.
TGTAGAACAAGGGTGTGGTTAAGCTAACATAACTCATGTTGATATGTTGGTGGATGCTTGACTAGGCGCACCGTTACTCCGTTAGTATACTAATTAGACATGAGTAGTGAAGTAATGAAGTACAGTTATCATTTCTCAAATTGTGAACAGCTGTTTTACATTCGTCTCTTCTTCTTTTTCTTTGTTAGTAATTTAATGTAATTTATACAACGCCTTGTAGAGCGGCCGTCGCGCGACGGCTACGATATAAGATTGCTTTACTACTTGACACGCGTCGATTTAGTTTACTGAAGTGTCGCTCGGTGACCTGTGTATTGTTATTAAAATCGTGGTAAACGCATTTACCTTTTATTATTAAGGTAAATCAACAAAACGCTACAAAATAAAATACATTTAATTCATTCTTAACATTTTGTCAAGGTTTTAATTTAATCAGATAATTAGTATACAAATTAAAACTCTTACAAATAGAGTAACTTATATTACATAATAAAATAGTAATAATTTTACCTATCTAATATGAGCAGAGAAAAAAATAATTAAATTTAACTTAAAACTACTGGACGTGGTGAATTGCATACCCACCTACACTCGATTCCACGTTCACCGTGCAGTACAGAGCGCCCATAAGCCATGCTAGCCTTACGACAGTCTCAGCGATAATATCAAACTAAAAAACATCAACTCCCATGCTACGCTCGGTCAGTTGACGCAACCCGCATGACAATAAACGTGATGTTCGCTGTAATGGTAGTAGCATGTCTATTCTCCCGTAAGACCTGTATTGCACGGTGAACGTCGAATCGAGCGTAGTACGTCGAAGTCTACTGAAGTTGTTTTAGATGAGAACCGTTATTGTAAGAAACACTTTAATTGGACCTTTCTGTAGATATTTTATTTGCCACATTTGGACCATATATTGTTCGTAAGGTACTGTGTTTCAATCTGGTTTTTATGTTTTATATGTTGTATTTTTAATATTTTGTTTTTAAATGACTAAATGTTTTTTATTAGTTAATTTAAGATGTAGTTTATTTTATTTTGCAACAGCAAAGAATATCCTATACATTTTGTTAATCTTTAAAAAAAATAAAGTTTGCTCCCAGAGTAGGCTACGCATTAGCATTTTGAACAATGTTGGTCAAATAGTGATGTTTTCGATTAGTACAATTATTGTAAGAAACCCGTAAGTGCTGTCAAGAGTAAAAGATATACATTAATCTACTATTTACACCTAAACAAAACATATACATTATTGTACTATTCTTACATTGACCGACACATGATCACGCACATTAAAACAGTTTTATTGCATGTTGTTTTTTATGTTCTTTTTGTTACGTTTTACTATTAGAGTATTTCTTGGTTGAAGTTGTTTATATAACCTAAGGCTATAGTTATTCATTAGTTTTATGGAGGAAACTGTTTTTTCTTGTTAGCGAATTTTAGGATTTGAAATCGTTTTATTTCTATTGTTAATTATTTTCGTCGTAATTTGTTGTAATTTTGTTATTTGTTCAGTTTTTTGTTGCTATATTATCCAGATTGTATTTTCCAATTAGTTTTATTACCAATATAATATGTTCAGTTTTATTTTTGTTTTCTTTGCTATTGAGTGTGATCCGTGCTATTGTAGGCGTGCAGGTTGTTCACCTTAATAATCATGCAGAATACTTATGCTCTAACTGACTTTCTAGTTGATCTTTAAAAGCAATGCCTAAAGCGGACTAGTAAATTTTCATAAAAAATCTGGTTTTATAGATTAATGATACATTTTCCTCTTCTTAATAAATAATATTGATTAGCAAATTTGAATTTTTCAAATATAATATATTAATATGAAATTAAAGGGGATAACTTTACTAATATCAAAACTATGTTACGCTTACTGTGCTAAAATAGGCCGAACATAAGAGAGAGAGAGAGAGAGAGCCACGTGAGCAACAAGGCTCGAGACGAGGCCAAAACAAGTTAACAGTAGAGTCACGTGATATAACAAAACTTGCAAATGGGTCCTATGTCGCGACGCTTGTACTGAATATTAAGCGATGTTTGGCACGCGTAATACTCCGTCACATACTTTCATAATATTGTACCCTGCAGTTGTAATGGTTTCTGTCTTTCGTTTTATATTTGTCAACGTAAATGCTCTAAAATGTTGATTGGATGGCACGAAATGTGTAAAATAAATGTCACCAGATAATGTCCTAAAAATTAAAAGTATAACTGAAGCAGTCAGAATGTTCATTCCACTTTCTTAATTTGACTATAATGCGTTTCTGTTTGTCGATCTTTTGTTGTGCATATACGGCGCACACAAAATGCTTTAATTTACTTTAAAATTCCTGTTTACAGTGTAAATTAGACACAATTTTAACAGGCAAATAAATTTACGTGAAACTGTGCACTTACTTCCTATTTATTAAATAGGATATGACCTCAAGTTGTACATAACTCAACTGAAGCAAATTTTCTGTAATTATCAGGTGTTTGCTGTATCGTTCCTAAACTGGAATGTAGGATATTTCTGAATGACATTTCCGTTATCAGCTGATTGCATACTTTTAAATAATTGTTATGCATGTACTGTATATTCTAACCAGAATATATGTAAGCGTACAAGTCTTGAAGTGGCTTACTTTAGTAATTAAATAATTTCTTTGATATACGGGGTGGTCTATCCCTAGCGTAAATTTGTTTTGAGCGATGGAACAACATAAATACACAATTTAAAAAAATCTACTTTACACATCCACTTATTTTTTTTTCTAAACTGTACTTTTACCCAAAAATTTCGAATTTATGGGATATTTCGAAACATTCGTCAAACTTAATACTACCATCGTATTCTACATTAAATTTCAAGTAAGGACAAATAGGTTTTAATGAGCTAGAAACTACAAATAATCACTTATTATATTCGTTAGAACTGTAAAGTTATAATTTTCTTTAAAAAATGAAAAAAAATATTTCATGCACAATTATTTAAAAAAATTCGTAGAGAGTAGCAAAAGGTATAAAAACCCCGAAATATCCCATAAATTAGAAATTTTTGGGTAAAAAATACAGTAGGAAAAAAAAAAATTTTTAAGTGGATGTGTGAAGTAGAATTTTTTAAATTGTGTATTTAAGTTGAATTTATGTTGTTATATCACACAAAAAATGTTTTAACGCTAGGTCCACCCCGTATAAAGTTTGTTTAGTAAAGAGTATGACTATACCTGCAGAGTGTCCCATAAGTCAAGTGCAAAACTTCGGGGAATGGTTATATGGGTCAAAATAAAAAATAAAAGTTCAAATAAACACAGACCCGAAAACGCTTTGTTTTCTAGGTATCCGCCATTTTGTTTTGTTTTACAAAATAATTCTTGTCTAGAGAACGGTTTGACTGATTGAGTTCAAACTTGGCATGAAGTTTAACCTAACAATGATATATCTCAAGAAAAATAAACTATTAAATCCAATCATTATTTTCAAAATGGCGGCTATTAAAACCTAAATTACTAAAAAACCGTAAATTTTTACAAAAAATGTCGACACCTTTTTTGTAGCCCTTTTGATTCTTTTTCGGATGGTGTAACTGTCAAAACAATGAGATGAAGGATAATAACAGATGAGATAATGACAATAATAATGCTAAGTTAAAGATAATGACCGCAAATGTAGGCCTACATACAATATTGCTGTGTTTACTGAGTTGGTATAGGATGCAGGGTTGAATACGATTATTAAACATAACTTCACTATTATCCTTCATCCGATTGTTTTGACAGTTATACCACTCGATAGGGAATCAAAAGGGCTACAAAAAAGGTGTATTTATGTTTTTTTTTGTTAAATGTACGGTTTTTGTGTAATTTAGGTTTGAAATTTTCAAACAGCCGCCATTTTGAAACTCATGATTGGATTTAATCGCTTATTTTTCTTGAGATATATCATTGTTAGGTTAAACTTCATGCCAAGTTTGAACTAAATCAATCATACCATTCTCTAGATAATAATTATTTTGTAAAAACAAACAAAATGGCGGATATCTAGAAAACTAAGCGTTTTCTGGTCTTTGTTTATATGAACGTTTTTTATTATTTTGACCATACAACCATTCCCCGAAGTTTGGTACTTTACTTATGGGGCATTCTGTATAAAAATAATAATTTTACCGCCATAAATAAATAACTTTGTTATAAAAGGTTAAAGTAAACCATTTAAATATATTCATATAATGTATAATTATGCCTCGCTTTGTGTGTTTACAACTTGATGTATTGTGTTAGTAGCATTGTACATTGCGTAGTCTGGGAACATATAGAACTTGGAAATGTTCCATGACAGAATGTGATCACTAAGGGCCTGATAACATACCCGTTGGTCGTGAAAGTAAATACCTAATAGACAAGTATGTCGTACTAAACATTCACATTATGGGTATATTTCTGCAGTACTAGTTAGTGTACGGTGGTTACTTTAACCTAGCTATGACGGAGATGATTACACCACTTGTATTCTGATATAGTTTGTATTGTAGTTATTGTTGTCTTCTTATATAGGCTACGTGCTTTGCATGCGTATTCCGCTAGCAATAAAGTACTTTTCCTTTTTTCAAGGAATTCTATCTTAGATGGTATGGTGTTGTTTATACTTCGGACTGTCATAGGTTCGAATCCGGATGCTGACGTTGACTTTTCCGAGAATTTATTCCATTCGACGTCCTTCGGTACTCTTACGGTTTACCTGAATTAAGATTCCTTACTTTTAAAAGTAAAAATTCTTTTTCTCCTTGGCTTGCAAACACAGGTAGAATTTGATGTACCCATTTACTTCCACAAGCTAAGCATGAAAGAAATAATTTATTCGGCCCTTACACATTATTTTACAAAAAGTCGGACAATGGATATTTGAAATATTTAAACGAGCAATTTTGAACGAGCTTGTTATGGTATAATAATTATAAAAGGAGTAATTAGTTTTGTTCTTCAACCTCTATTTTTCCCACCCCTTGAACTAATAGAAGGTATTATCAAAAAAATATGGTGGGCCTAGTGGGAAAAATATTCAAAAAGACCAAAATATAGTAGCCAGAATCAACCTATTTCAGCTCAAACCTTGGCGAATTAAAATACCAACTGAGTTTTGCCGCTTTCTAAAAACTATTTAGAAAGTTAATTTATAAAAAACAAAATTTGTGTTTTTCCTCTATTCCGAATGCATTTGTTGATAATTTGTGACTTGTTAAACGTACAATTCGTTTAAGAAGTTCACATTATAAATATTATTAGACTTTTAATTATGTGATAATTTTTACCCCAAAATTCGGTTAAACACAATATCTAGTCATTATAAGAATGTAAATAAAGCTTGCGTTCACAATGCTTTACAACTGAAATAAAATGCGGGGCCTTTTTCGCCTTCTGCTTTCAACAAAAACGTAATTAAACATCACTTGTTAAATACAAATAATGATTTGTAGACAGAAAAAGCTACTACTTGGATTGTTTAAACCAGTTATTATATATAACAGAGAAAAAGATATTAAATGATTGTGGTGGCAATCAGAAGACACCGGTCGTTCCGTATGAAGGTCAGTAGTTCTGCGATGTAGCCCGGAGCAGTACAACTTGAAACGTGTTTTTTTAATCGTGGTTAGATTCTTGTAGTCTGGCCGAGCTTCTCAATAAAATTATAGTTGTGCGTTTGTTTTTTCTTTAGTAAGTCTGAAGATGATTAGATATTATTCAGATCATTTCTGCAATAGCTTATCTATAAGGAACTAAGGAAGTAATACGAGTACATATGATCCGACTAATTTCTATATAGTATTACACTTTAAATTATTCTATAAGTCTTTTAAAGTACATTTTACAATTACATTTTGCACTGAATTTTACATTTAAATTACTGAAAATCATATCCCTGTACATGGCCTTAAAATATTTGCCTGGGAACTTTTCAGCTTGGGTGCTTGCTGGAAAGTATGTTCGTCATTTTAAAATGATTGTTATACTTTTCTATAAGAAATACTGTAAATCAAATAAACTATACATCTACACGATACTCATGTCCTTAATTTGTCTAACGAGTAATTAAAGAAACATAAAGGGATGAAACACATCAAATGTAAACGCACATTACTCCCATGTTTTAAACCAAAATTAAAAACCTAGTAATTATATTTTTTAATTTAATTAGAACAATAATATTTTCCTTATTTACAGTTTCAATTTATTTTTATTTTGAACGGTCTTTTAAATTATGAATAGGCCTACTTTAAACTTTCTGTTTTAAATATTTTAGTGGCTAATGGTCACACTACAAAAAATGAATACATCTTCGAATGCAAATTTCGGTAATTGATAAGAAACACAAAGTGACAAAAGTTCGATCTCCATTTTGTTAAGAGTCTTTTTTTCTTTTCTTACAGTCTTAATTTTATGCTAATTATACTAAAAAAGACGCAGGGGTACTCTAGCCGCTGCGCTACCCGGACGCAAGTGCATCGTGATGGAAGTTGTAATTGTAGCAGACTGGATGCCCTCACTAACCATTGCCCTACGTAAATCTCAGGAACTCATCCTGAACATAATAGTGTATTTCTATTTATCATTAGTAAGAACTGTTCAACAATTTCCATTCCAGAAATGATAATGATTATTCACTGCATATAATTATTGACCAAAGTTCAATGTATGCATAGAAACTTAACATTTTGAATTTTCCTTTTACAGAAAAGGTTCAATTAACTGCAGAGAAAGTTCGTACTTGTTAAATATATATCCAGTCAGTAATCACGAATATACAATAATATGATACGAAGTCCGCTGTAAAGGAAGAAACGTGATGTACTTAGCCTAGCGGGTTGACAGCATTTCTCGAGCTTAGAGAGGTGGAATCGTATTACCGAGTGTTTCATCTAGATAATTGGCTTAAAATATATTATCAGTTAGAATGTAGGCCCTATATTTGCATAGGAAAATTTAGAACCAGCAATAACGTCAAGCGGATATTAAAACATTTTCGCCCACAAATGTTTATAAATCTCATCCAGTCTTGGACGATTTGTTTGCAGTCATGATCTTCAAAATTTGTTACTTTAACTATCCTTTTTTTCAGAAATATATGAAAATCGATCTTAGATTTTGTGAACCTTCGATCTCTACAGTACTTACAGTACTTATAATTATGTGTATAAATATTTTGCTTTTCTGCGTGTAAATACAGTACTAACTATCGCCTTTAGTCCTATTTATTGAGTTTTAATTATTACAATGATGAGTAAGAGGTAACATTATTATTACGACGCTAAACTTATAATAATACATCAATCTTCGTAGTATCTTCACAGACATTTTGTGTAAAAATAATTTTACTTAGTTTTGGTAGAAAGTTAGCTGATTTTACATAGCAAGAAATTTCCATAGTCGTTCATGTACAGGACCTATATAAAGCATACAATCTCAGACAAGACAGTTTCTTCCTGAGGACTGTATTGTTCATTGTAAATTCTATTGGTGATAAGAGTGGGGTTGGGGGGGATTTTACCAACAGGTTTTCTAAGGTTCTTATTAAAGATAATAACTTGCCCGAGAACAGATTTTGGATATCTCTTTCCTGTTTTTAAATATTATAAAATGATAAAACTATCAGAACATAGCGAACGAATTCATTAGCCGATTATTAGTTTCTTACGAAATAAACCATGGGTTTAAAGGGTTTTAATTTGATGTATCACAATCCATATGAGTGCCCTTTACACATTTTTGAGATGAGGTGTTAGATGGGGGAGGGGTTTTTGGGATTTTGTAAATAAGTTTTCTAAGGTACACCCTGACGATGAATAACTGTCCGAGATCAGATTTTGGAAATCTCTTACAGTCTTTTAAATAATATAAAGTTATGCAAATATCTTACAAAGTAACATTTTTTAGCATAGCGAACGAATGCGTTAGCCATTTTCTATTTTCTTACCCAAGAAATTAATGTTTTTTAAAGGGATTTAATTTGACGAATCACAAGCTATACATTTTTTAGATGGGGTGGTAGGAGGGGGATGGGTTTTAGGATTTTGTAAATAAGTTTTATAAGGTTCCTCTTAACGGTCAATAACTGTCCCAAGATCAGGTTTTGCATGTCTCTTTCCATCTTTTTCATACGTTTTCAATAAAACCTGCATAATGTAGAATATAGTAAAACAAAATAAAAGTGTACTGAATTTGATAGTTGTTTACAGTAATTCAAATAGTGAATGTTCGTGGAACATTGCAGTAAGAACGTAATGTTTATTAGATTGTATATGTTTTAGGTAAAGTATAACTAACTTTGACAGTTTAATTTCAGATTATTATGTTACAACTAGTATTTATACCGTAATCATCTTCACTGGTGTAATTGTGCACTCGGCACTGTACAGTAGGCAACGGCAACAGATAGCAAGTAGGAAGTTATCTCGGAACATATTGAGGATTTAATGGAATTAATAGTCCTTCATTATTCCTTGTGCTGATGTCCTTTTTTGTAATGTAAGATTAATGTCGACCTTATGGTTGGACTA